>QLTV01000591.1:558720-575816 GCA_003457575.1 Thermophis baileyi | reverse complement strand
TTAGCTGTCTTTTCCCAGTTCTATCTCTCTCTCTCTCTCTCTCTCTCTCTCTCTCTCTCTCTCTCTCTCTCTCTCTCCCCCTCCCTCCCTCCCTCCCCCCTCTTTCTCCCTCTCCCTCTCCCTCTCCCCCCTTTGCCTTCATGATTCTGGCAAGGGCTCCCTCCTAACATCCATTTATGTCAAACAATTTTGTTACAGAGTAATGCTGTTAGTTTTTTTCCCCCAGTCATAGCATCACCTCTTGTTTTGATATACAGCATTTGCTGAAGTTTAATGAGATTCTAGAACTATTCATCTTCAGGAAATGTCGTGACCAACAGTCTTTATTAATAAGGATGCCTCTGGCATCTAAAAATTTCATGTATCTCCAAGAGGTCATTTAGGTTTCCGCATAGGTTTCTTTCCCCTCATCTATTCTATTCTTGTTCCTCAGAGATGAGCTGGAGCATCTTGTACAATACTAAGTCTTAATATGAAGAGCTGTTTAATTATTCATATGATGGACAATAAAATGTGTCCAGAAACATTGTCAAAAGCTGATTGGACACATGTGTTTCTGTCTCATACCTGTTTGTAACATTTACATCAAATGTGAGGTACTTAGTCAATATTTGCTTCTTCCCTTGATCATTTCCTTGACCTTTTCAGCAGGAAATGGCTTCTCTTCTCATAAGATACAGCACAGAAATTCACTCTCTCTTTCTCTCTGACTCGACAAGCTTCCATTTATTTGGTGCTTCCTGTGGTGAAGTGAGTTATAAATGCTGCCCTGGGCAAAAGTGTAATGGTCTCTATTGTTTGAGCTACTACTATTAAATTTTGGGATCTTAACATGAGAACTTGTTAGAATTGCACTTTGAGAAGGTTGCTAGATAGACATGGGCTTGTATTAACACTGGAGCAAAATCAATCCTCCAAGTTTCTAAGGGAAAAAAATATCTGCAGAGGGAAACTTACATATTTTTTTATTCCATTGCTGGTTTTCTTCCAAATGTTTTTAGAATTTTGTATCATGGTGCTTCTGACCTTTGGTATCATTGCAATGTAATGCTAGAGTTATTGCAATTTTTTATTCCACAATTATTCTGTATCCTCTTGGGCAACTCAACAAAAAAAAAAATTAGCTCATCAAAGAGCTTATCTTTGAATATTTGAATGGAGGACTTCCTTAAATGTCCTTACTGAATCAACATGACCATCTCACAACCAAGATTACCTCAAAGTGACCCCAACTGCTTTGTAGCCCTTCACACCACAGCACTGCACAGGTGTCTTTTTTGGAAAAAACACTGAGACAAGTTGTGGGGTTACACTCTCCTCAGCATTCTCCACTAGTTTTCACATGTAATTAGTGGAGAAAGCTGAGGAGGCTGTAACCCCACAACAGAGTTGGGTTCCTCCCATTTGGACCGCGCTGGTGACGTCATGGAGCCGGTTGGTCGGGGCTGGTCCATGGACGCGGTCATCTCTTGTTTTTGAATTTTTTTTTGAATTTTTTTTTTGAATTTTTTTTCTTTTTTTTCTTTTGCGCATGCACAGAAGCTGAGTTTCCGGCACTGTGCATGCATCACCATCTTGTTTTTGGCTTTTTTGGGGGGGGATTTTTTTTGAATTTTTCGGCACTGCACATGCGCACGTGTGCGAAATGCGCACCGCCCACAAGGCACGGCCATGCGGTGTGGGAGGAAGCAAACCGGCAGCGAGGTAAGTTAGAACCCACTCCTGCCCCACCATATTCTCCAGCAGCACTTGTAAAAACTGGTACAGACTTCTGCACAGACACAGCATCTTTGCAGAAGGTCTTCAAACTTTTCCAAGGGATCACGTTAGAAGATACAAAAAAATCTGAAGGCAATGCAAAATGCTACATTGAGGCGAAGTGTTAATGCTTTGCTTTGCCAAAAAGAATTGGATTGTCTCCATGGCACACATCTCTTGGTCAAATCTCACATAAGCCTCTGCTCAATCTTTTTGAACTGGAAAAGTTTCAAGTTCATCAAAGTTCCTTCATGATGTTTTCCATAAAGGTTTAATTGAAATATGAGCAGCCCAGGAGACTACAGATTTACTAGAAAGCTAAGTCTATAATGTACAATAACAGTCATTAAAATGAGTTCCCAATCATGGAATGACCTCTGAAATATCTCCTTTGAAAAAATTGAAAGCAAATTTTATCAGTCAAATTCAGTGAAAATGGTGCAGAAACAAATGCAGAAGAAAGGTTTGACATGGCAGTGGTAAAAGCCAGTTTCTGCCTTATCTCAACCCTGGAATATTAAATCTGAAATGACAAGTTAAATATAGTCATGATTAGCAATGAAACCAATTATTATTATTATTATTTTGGAAGGGCAGGAAAATATCCCTTCTTGACTTGTTCAAATGATACTTCTGCATTTGGACTCCAGTCACTGCTATGTCCACAAGGTTCTCTATACTAATACATATTATTTACAGTGCTTTGCTGGCCAGCATCAACATCTTAGATAGCCACCCAGTTGTAAGTACAATAAAGTTTCATTTGAGTTAAACTCAATTCCTAGTAAAAAATGTGGACATAAATATGTAGTTTTCTTGAGAACAATATAGAAATGATTTGTCATTGCCTTCCTCTAGGATACAGGTTTTTTTTTATTCCCTCCTTGTCTAGGTAGCATGTAATGTTTATATTCCTGATGTTGTACCCTTGAAATATTAATAAGGTCCATGTTTGGTGTTGGTTTTTTTCAGATCAGGCAAAGTTGTCTAGATGTTGCCACTTGTCTTGTTTTAAATGCATTATTTGAGAATTGGCCCTCTTGATTTCAGTAGTTTCAAATTGACATCTCTCAAACCATTGTTGATAGATGCCTAAAGTCTGCACATCTAATCTCAAAATATGTTTGTTAGTTTGTTTTGGGGAAGCATTATATAGAAATGGAAGGATGCTTATGCTACTCTTGCCTAAAAGACATCTTATTTTAATGTCTATGTAATGTGCATGCTGGGATAAACCTAGAGGGTCTGAGTTGAGACAAGCCAAAGATAGAGTTCTACTTCCATGGTCTAGTCAAAGGTTGTGCAGTTATGGCACACCCATGATTAACGTGGCTCTACAACAGAGCATATGTTAAAAGAAAAACCAAAAGATCTTCTCCTCATCCATTTAAATTGCAAATTGAATCCTACTGGTAAAAGCCAAGCCAAGCCAAGCTAAGCTAGAATGTTATTGCTTTTTAAAGCAAAAATAATTGCAAATTATTAACATTATATTATTGATTCATTCAGCCATCAGATTTATATCTAATGCATTTTATTCTGGAGCCCAAGGTAGCATGCATAGTGTTCCTTCTTCCTGTTTTTCCCCACAATATCCTCCCTGTGAGGTAGGTTGGGTAGAGAGAGAATCACTGGCCCAGGGGTGGGTTCCAACTTACCTCGCTGCCGGTTCGCTCCCTCCCGCGCCGTGTTGGTGCGCCTAGTGGGCGTACATGCGCTTTGCGCGCGCGCGCATGTGCAGTAACAAAAAATCTGAAGAAAAAAAAACAAAGCCGAAAAAAAGATGGCGACCGCATGCACAATTCCAGAAGTCGGCTTCTGTGCATGCTCAGTAGGAAAAAATAAATAAAAAAAAATTCAAAAAAATTTCAAAAAAATTTCAAAAAAAAATCAAAAAAAAATTCAAAAAAAAAAGATGGCTGCTCCCACGGACCGGCACTGACCGATCCAGTTCAGTGATGTCATCATGACATCACCAGCGGGCCACTACTGGTTCGGGAGAACCAGTCCAAACTGGGAGGAACCCACCCCTGCACTGGCCCCAAGTTATCCATTGGGGTTCCGTAGCTCAGGAAGCTGAATTTGAATCACCCCAGTGCCATTCCAACACTTTAACTGCTACACAATCTGGAAGAATAATCTTCACTATATCATCAAGATACTAATTCTAACCATTTCATATTCCTAGGAAACAGAAGAAATGTAAGTTTTCTTAAACTTTATAATGCCAATCATTTGAAGAATACCCTACAAGATAAATTCCTCTATTGAGAAAAGTGCTTTACATTTCAAAAATACAATAGATTTTTCACTTTTGTGCACAGCAGAGGATATCTAATGGCTTCCAGTGGGATACAGTATTCATTTCACTTAAAATGAAAAGTGCCTTTAGTCTTTGAACATATTTATGGGATTATGAAAGTAGAGATATGGCTACATTTTCACAGTAAACCACGAAAGAATTATACCAAGGCACAAGGTAAGTACAACTGCCTCAAGTAATATGGGATGTAAAATGAAAAAAGGTGCAAAAGAGCATTAACTCTTTTAATAAGTTTATGTTTTCTGCACTTCTATTTAGATTAAAATCTAAATTATATGGTTTTTTAAAAAAAACCATATAATTGTTGTTTATTGTTGATTTTTTGGTATCATTAAATGTTTGATATAGTTAAACTAATGACTGTCAAGCCCAGCCCAAGAATAACATAGAACAATCCAGCCAAAGTTCAGTTCTTTATTTGCTTATATTCAATAGACAGAATCTTGCCCGACTAAACCCTCTACCTAATGGAAATACCCTGGGAGATTCTAGTGAGTGGCTATCCTAACTCTTTTCTTCTGCCTCCCATCCAGATCCAGGGTATGCTGTCTCTTGTCTTGCCTCCCTCCTTGGAATGTGCTCTCTCCTTCCAAGAAAACTACTTCACTGTAATCCATTACACCACTTCCCCCTCACAATGACTCCCTTTTATATGTCTGTGTCTATGAAATTAGTTTTCTCTTTGTTTCTTCTTCTAACAGGATTATTAGGTCAATTCTGCCTATAGGCTATGAGCTGCATCCATTTATATGGCCTGTGGAATTCTTCCCATTACTACCCCCATTCATCAATCAGAGCCTGTTTTTGATGTGTAACATCTGTTTTGGAACCAAACTCCAACCTGAATTCCCCCACCCCCAAATGTTTAAACATTTTATTAGGTTACAGAATAAAATACAAAATACAAAAGTAAATAGGAAGGCAGTGGAGGGGGGAGAGAGGGTAAAGAGAAGTGAGGAGGGGCTGGGGAAAAGAAAAAAAGTGTTAACTTCTGACTCCCTCTGTTGCAGTAAAATAAAGCATTAACATCAAACCACAACTTTTTGCTTTTCCATAATAATATAAACTAGCCATTTGTATAAACACATATCAATCTAATCGGTAAAACCCAAAATCAAAGTTTCATTTTTCCCCACCTCAAGCACAAAGTTCAGAAGTGGTCTCCATGTGGCAACAAAAGTACTTCTATTCTTTTCTTTAATCAAAACGGTCAATTTAGCCATTTCTGCCAACACCATCAGCTTCTGTATCCAGTCTTTTCTTTAAAAAAAAAGCTTCCTGGAGGGATACCCAGAGAGCAGGGGTGAAATGCTACCGGTTCGGCCCGGTCCGGGCGTACCAGTAGTGGCCGCTGCCGGTGGTTTGGAGAACTGGTAGCGGCGACAGCGTGAGGCTCCGCCCACCCTTCCGGACATCACCATTTTCTTGTTTTTAACCCTCTGAGCATGCGCAAAGCGTTCTGCGCATGCGCAGAGGGTGAAAAAGCACACGCGATGGGCACGCGCGCGCTTCTGAACCAGTAGGGAAGGTAAGTAGATTTCACCGCTGCCAGACAGGCAACTTCGTAGAGAACCTTGTTTTGTATTTATTCCAAACTCTTAGTATGGCACGTCTAGCAAAGTGATTATTAAAATCAACATTAACTTTAACTTTATCATACCATAAATAACCGTGCCATCCAAACCTTAATTCATGGCCCTCTAATTCAAGTAACCTCTTGTTCTGGAGGTTCACCCACTCTTTTAACCAGGCCAGACAGCATGCATTAAAATACAATTTCAAGTCTGGTAAACACAAACCCCCTCTTTCCCTAGCATCTTGCAATAACTTATATCTAATTCTTGGTTTTTTCCCCTTGCCATATAAACTTAGAAATATCCCTCTGCCATTCTTTAAATGGATTATCAGTTGCAAGTATTGGTAATGTCCAGAATTAAAAAAGCACAATCTCAAATGTTGATTGGGATTGAAATATTTATTTATTAAATAAATGTATATGACTGCTAAACTCATACATGGTGACTCTGGGTGATTTGCAACATTAAAAATCCACAATCTAAACCTTACTGTCCTACATGGCAGTGTCAAATGCAAGCAAACCAAAGTATCAAACTCGGGTCCCCAGATACACAGGCAGAATCATATATTCAGGGCCTTTTGGAAAAATATTAAGATGGGGACAAATCTTATCTGTGGGGAATGATATTCCATAGGAAGGCAGCCAGCACAGAGAAGGCCCTTTTTCTTGGTCCATGCAGGATCCCACAAAACTGGGGCTGAGGGTCAGACCTCTCACTCCCAATCAACACCAACTGAAAATGGCCCCAGATAAAGAGGTAAACAAGGACAACACTATGTTCCCCACTCCCAATCCCCAAAACTGTTCCAGAAGGACACCATGGTCAATGGTATTGAAAGCCATTAATATATCAAATAGAGCACACTACTTCCATCCTCCTCTTGCTGGAGATGATCAAGAAGCATGACAAATGCTATTTCCTTCCCATATTCAAGTCTGAATCCTGACTGAAAAGGGTCTAAACAATCTGTTTCATCTGGAGTTGCAGTGCAATCACCTTCTCAATCACCTTCCCCCCAAATTGTCCATCAAGGTGGAATACAGTGATGTCTTCTTAAGAAGGAAGTGAACCACAGCCTCTTTAAAAGATTGGGGCACTGCTCTCTCCCTCAAATATACATTAACCACTGCCAATACCCATCCAATGTCAGCTCCTGGAAGGCTTTTACCAACTGGGAAACAAGGTCTATAACACAGGTGCTCAAGTTCATATTCCCTAGGATCCTGTCCACTTCCTCAGGAGCAATAGAATCAAACAGTTCCCAAATAACTGGGTTACCTCCACTGGACAAGTATCCATGCCAACAACCAAGAGAGAATGAATCTGAATGATTCTATCTGCCAGAAAATGAGCACATTCTTCAATGTATCCCTGCAAGTAGACTTCTGAGTCTCCTTATAAGGAATCCGGTTACATTAAAGAGGGTCATTGAGTAATTATCTGCAGATGCAATTCACGCAGAAAAGTATTTCCATTTCACCACATGAATTGCCACAAGGCAGGCTCCAATAGCAGCTCTTAACTGTGTTTAGTAGAGTTCATTCTTTATCTGCTGCTATTGGTGCCCTAGACCAGGGGTGAAATTCAAAATTTTTCCCTACCGGTTCTGTGGGCGTGGCTTGGTGGGCGTGGCAGGGGAAAGATACTGCAAAATCCTCATTCCCTCCCCACTCCTGGGGCCAGCCAGAGGTTGTATTTGCCGGTTCTCCAAACTACTCAAAATTTCCGCTACCGGTTCTCCAGAACCTGTCAGAACCTGCTGAATTTCACCCCTGCCCTAGACATTGTTTGATCTGCTTGATCTCTTGCAGTTCTTCTGAATATCATGGGGTCTGATGATGTTGAAGGGGCCAAGGAAGGTAACTGAGGTGCAACCCTATCTAAAACCTCAATCACCTCCTATTTCAACCGACAACTAGACCCTCAGTAAGACTACACAGCAGATTATCAGTTTTAATCCCCAGCTCCCTCTAAAACCCATCAGGGCTCATCAGTCAGTCCTCTATTGAGGGTGGACTGATCAAATAGGCCCTGCAGATCTTTACTTTGCGGGTCCCAAGAGACATGTCTTGTCTGCTGTGATGTGGAAAATTCAGATTAGCTTTATCCCTATTGGTATTCTTGATGTCCCTCAATACCTGGTTATATAATTAAGCCTGGTATACTATGATTAAAAATTTCTCTCCTCATACTGTAGATAAGGATTAGGACTCTTTAGATATTGATGGAATATATTCCAAGAATGCCTAATATGAGAAATGTAGAGAGTTGTATTTCAGCAGATCTGTACAACTCTATATTACCGATAGTATCCTTCTGATGCAATTTTTTTTTGTAACATTAAAATTACAGAAAAGAAAGACAAGCTTTCCAGAGGTAGGTTTGTTGCATCTATTTATTCTGTCCATTGCTCCAATTAAAGTTAAGAAGCTGATAGTCTATTTAAAACACTGGAAAGTTCTCAAAAATGTAACAGTTGATTTGTGGATTTAAAAGCTGTCTCAATTGCTTTATTACAAAACAATTCTGGTAACATAGAATAATGAACTTCCAAAAGCAAGAAGCAAACTTTTATAAGTTTAGGCAGAATTTACTCATGATGTTAATTACAATATGCTGTCAACTCTTATAGTATAAGAAAATTATGAACAATTTCTGGACTTTTTCTTAACTATGCCTTTAACTTTTTATTTCATTTATTTTTGAATTAGTTCTTAAAACATTATATATTTATTGTTTAGCTATTTTTCTCTTTGTGTAAACTATTTTTCAATAAATAAGCAAGTAAATATTACCATACCTGCTACAGTGACACAACTAATGCCTAACTAATGTACAACTGAGGCTATTAGTATAAACTTTGGGGTATCAGCTCAAACTATTTATATTTACATACCCATTTGAAGGTTTAAATTTGGTTGTCTTGAGTAGTCTAAGAGGTTTTATTTTGTTTTATTTTAATTAATGTGGCTTTGACTTAGTCACTAAGTTGACTAAATATAGATCCCTAGAATCCACGGGAATGAATAGTGATCTAAAAATAATTTTAACAAAGAAAATCATATGGTTGAATATAGCATCCTTTTAACACTTTGAGGCTTTCAGTGACATTCCTCGAGGCAGAGAAATGTAAAAATAAAAGGAAATCCAAGAAGAAAGCATCTATGAAGAGAACAGCAAGAGACAACATCTTGGAGAGCTCTAGATGAGTCCTTCTGATCAAAATCCTCCTCTGTTGAAACAACAGTAGGAAGTTGTTTCAGCCATATATCTAGAAGAAACAAGGGCAGAGTAAGTCCTGTAGCCTCATTCCAGAATGTCTGTAAACCATTTAATGTTGCAAAAAACGTTATCCACTAAATGGACTCTAATATTTAACTGAGGTAATTTGTGCAGTAAGGTTTTGCATTTCACTCCAATGCGGAATGTTCCAAAGAACAGTTATCTATTTTCTCTGTGCATAATCCAGATTTTAAATACATTGCTTTGAAAGTCATAAAGATTAGGGAAAGCTCTAAAACACCTGATCTGCTTTGTCTAATGCTCTTGGCCAAGGTTCTGAAAATTATCCAAATGAGGAGAAATATAATGAATCCTTCTTTCTGCCATATCTACTGTTCACCCTTAATTTTCTATTTTATTTCATATTTGACCTCAGTTCCACTCTTGCCATTATCTGTAATCTAATTGGCTCCACCCCTTTCTGAGCGGATAGTTGACCTATTAAAGGGTCTTTCTAATTTTACAGTAAGGATGGAAAGTTAAAGATCCTATTGGGAATTATTCCTCTAAGCTAAATGATTTTGACAAGGACATATCTTCCTATTTTTAGAAGTGATCATTCTTCTGAGAATCTTTTTCATACAAAATGATGTGAGGGCTAGAAATCATGACAAATGGGTCTTAATTAGAATATAAAGGTGTCAATAAAGGAGAATATTTGTAGCTCAGGGTTGAAATGAGGGTCCTCTGAGCTTGACTAGCATCGATGAAGTTATCTAATTTGGGTAATGAAATGTCTGCTAGAAAACAAGTAAGCTCAGAGAGCACCAAGGACCCCTCATATAGAAGTGTGCATGGAAAGAAATGGATGTTGGGATTAGATGGAAGAAAATAAACTACATGAAAGATGAAATTTAAAAAATATTCAACTGATAGCAAGTATTAACAAGGTATCATCCTATGCAAACAGTACATATTTATAACCAATACTGTACTTATTTTTAAAAATATGTAGCGTACCTATCTAAAAATTTAGAAAAAAAGATAAATTCAGTTTTAAAGAACTCCCAGCTAATTGCAAATAATAATCATAGGAAAATCTAATTCTACAATCCCTACCACAGGCATTGCTAATATTTCTAATGTAAAACAGACTCTAATACAATGGTTTTAAGGAAGTCATTTTAGTCCTGGTTTTATAATACAGAATGAAGTGATGATTACAATTGTAAAGGGGTTTGTAATTAAATCACAGTAAGAATAGAGTTATATGTCAATAGAAGCCATTCAGCAGAAGTTCATAGCTGCCGAGGTGAATTTGGAGGACAGAATGAAGGTATAATTCTGACTTTCAGCAGGACTGTGGTATTGAAACGTTGTCTACAGACATCAGTATAGCATTAAAATAAGGGGCATAGTATCCTCCCCTCAGTGTAACTGCAGTGTCCCATTTCAAACTGTAGACTAGATCGTGACTGTCTACAAATTGAGGGCATATACCAGTCCAATATCTGATTTTTTTTTAATGTAAATGATGTTGCGCTTCAATGGTTAGATGGCGTAGACATTGGTATTTGAACATAGATCTTTTTAACATTTATATTTTATTGTGTTTTACTAATCTAGATGAAATGTTAATATATATTACTAGTCCATGATATGCCATACACTAAATAAATAAAATAAGGTATACAAGGTGATATATTTAGAAATTAAATGGTTTCAATACAAACATAAATAAAACAAGTGCCAAAGTGCCTAGCTGAACAATGCTCTTTAATGTCAAATAGATGATGCTTCAACATAATTTCATTTTATTTTCCACTTATACTCCCATTAAAATGAACTGTTTTGATTCCTTAGCACACACGTCTGCACAGCTGCAGTCTAATTACTAGTCTCTCTCTTACACGCACACACGTACTCACACATTTGAAAGAGAATTCTTCTAAAAAGCAATAAAATCCTCTACCTCTACAAATATATAAACTTCATTCTTCTATATAATCTCTTAACATAATTATCGGTAAATGGTATGAAATTTTTCTTTGAGAGTGAGAAAGAAAGAAGAATTTTGATTCCTTCATTTGAAGAATGTGACATTAAGCCCCCTTAGATTTAAAGTATCCCAGATGTCTCAATCAATTCAAATCCAGTTGGTTTCAGAATTAAATTGAGAACTTGGATCAATAACTCACTATAGGGTTTTTATACTGAGGTTAGGCCAATGTTTGAGAGTAGGAGGTATATTTAAAATTTTGACTGCAGATCTTGAATTCTTTAAGAATGGATCCCAATGAGATCAGCAAGTCACAATTATGTATTTACTGGGTTGTCTTTTTTCTCCTGAGCAAGTGGATTGCTATTGTCATTCTTGAGTCAAAACCTATCTCAACTACATCTTTAAAAATCTCTGATGGCATAATTGAGAAGATAATTTACTAGTTAGTAATTATGAGGGGGGAAAGCAAATACCTTCTTCATCTATTTTTGGTGGTATCCATACTATCAGCTCTCCTGTTAATACATAATTAATGTGATTTAAAGTCCTACTTTTCCTTTTCCTTTTTTTTTTTGAATATCTTTATTGATTTTTCAAATTTTAAAAATCACAATAAATCGTTAAGCAATTCTACATCTTCTTATTTACATTGATTTCTGCCTGCACGGCCTCCTGCAGCACTCTGCCGGCCAAAACGGGAAATGGGGTTCCCCTGCGTGGCCCATTTTGGATGGCAGAGGCACTGCGGGGTCCTACTGCAGGGGTGTCAGACTCAAGGCTTACAGGCTGGATCCGGCCCACGGGTTGCTTAGATCTGGCCCATGGGGCTGGCCTGGAAATATCAAAGGACTGGCCCGTGGTGCCTCTGCCATCCAAAATGGGCCACGCAGGGACCCCCATTTCCTGTTTTGGCCGGCAGAGTGCTGCAGGAGGCCGTGCAGGCAGAAAACGGGCCACGCAGGGCCCCCCGTGGCCCGTTTTGGCTGGCAGAGTGCTGCAGGAGGCAGCACCTTCTTCACCTTCTCTTTAGCAGCATCTGCCAACCAGAACTAGGTACCCTCCAAGATTGGATTATTTCCCCCCCCCCCCATATTTCCACCCAAATATTAACCAGGCTTAACTCTGCATAGCTTCTAAATCCAGATAAGAAGAACCAGATGCTAAGCCTTGAACTACTGAGGTAAGTATTGTATCTAAACCTTGAGATTCTGCCTCCTGAAGCTGATCTAATTTTTCACATTTGATTCATTTAACATTTGTTCTTTTTTTCTCCTCCAAGATGGTGTCTAAATCATTTGGTGACATAAATACAGTTGTGTCAAAACCGACTAGGCCCCAATACAGCAAGGTGTCTATATCATCTTTCAAATCATTTTCTAAATAGAAGCTCATTAGAAGATACATCAATTTCTGCGGCCCGTTGTGGCTGGCAGAGTACTGCAGGAGGCAGCACCTTCTTCACTTTGTCTTTAGCAGCATCTGCCAACTAGAACTAGGTATCCTCCAAGATCTGGATGGCTGTTATTCAGAAGAACCAAAAACATCTGGCTCTTCATCCAGGTCTTTGATGAGAGACAGTGAGCCCCCTCGTACCACTGAGTTTGTCATCTTTTATCTTAATCTTTTACCTGTGATTGATTTAATTGTATTTTTTTTATTGTTGGGAGCCACTCAGGGTCATTGAGAATTGGGTGGTATATCAATTTTATAAATTATTACTAATATTAAGTCCTCCTCTAGGGCTGTGTCAGAGGTAGTAACAAAGATTGATAGACTGTTGGACAGTTTTTAGAGATATCTGGAGAAATTGTCAGTTTATTTATGCTCTGCTCCTATACAAAAGGGTCAAGCCCCAAAGCAGCTAGGGACTCTACATATCTTTAATCTCTACATTATGGAATTGAGACTATTTGTGCCAGAAAGTAAATCTCCCTTTGTCTGGAATAGCTGTTTTGAATGCAAAGGGAAAAAATGCATCTTGAGCCTGTGTCAAACACCCACCATGGTCACGCCCACCATGGCCATGCCCACCCTGACCACGCCCCACCACCACCACGCCCCACCACCACCACCGGGAGGTTAAACACAACCCTGATGTGGCCCTCAATGAAATTGAGTTTGACACCCCTGTATGAGATGAGCAGAATGAGCTGGAGGGTGGGGTTAAATGCATCATCAGTTTAGTGTCATTGCACAGCCACAACAGACCCAGGTCCAGCCCCCTGGGAATTCCATTGACCCTTATCTAGTGTTAGTTTATCTTGGACTGTTATTTGCTCAGATTCTTGGTATAGATGACAAGAATAAACTCTTAGTGCTTTGAACTCAATTCCAGTTCCTGGTTATTTGTGCTGAAATCTACTGACAACATGACTGATGCTTTGTAAGAAACGTCTTATCCCTGAACCTGATTTCTCAAGCAATAATATAATTACTCTTAGCTGGAATTCACGAAGCATGGTAGCAAATGAAGTAGAATTCTCATGCAGAAATATGTAGTCAGCAACTCTACATACAGAGGATCAGGCCTGGTGTACTTGTTTCTCAATTTTAAACCATTTAGCTATTCTGATTTCATTTTAACAGAGTTGGAAGAGACCTTATAGGTCATCTAGTCCAACCCCCCGCTCAAGCAGGAGACCCTACACCATTTCTAACAAATGGCAGTACAATCTCTTCTTGAAAGTCTCAAGTGATGAAGCTCCCACAACTTCCGAAGGCAAGCTGTTCCATTGGTTCATTGTTCTCACTGTCAGAAAGTTCCTCCTTATTTCTAGGTTAAATCTCTCCTTGATCAGTTTCCATCCATTATTCCTTGTCTGGCCTTCAGGTACTTTGGAAAATAGCTTGACCCCCCTCCTCTCTGTGGCAGCCCCTCAAATATTGGAACACTGCTATCATGTCTCATCTGGTCCTTCTCTTCACTAGACTAGCCATGCCCAGTTCCTGTAACCGTTCTTCATATGTTTTAATCTCCAGTCCCCTAATCATCCTGGTTGCTCTGCACTCTTTCTAGAGTCTCAACATCTTTTTTTATAGTGTGGTGACCAAAACTGGATGCAATACTCTAGGTGTGGTCTTACTAAGGCTTTATAGAGTGGTATTAGTACCTCACTGATCTATTCTGATCCCATACACCCGATACATCACCCATACACCCCATACATCCCATACACTATTCTGATCCCATACACCCTTGTTTTTAAGAGCTAACCACAATCTGTTGTGATCGACATAGTCAAAATCTTTTGTATAACCAATACAGCAAAAATAGATTTGCTTTGCCTTTTCATTATACACTGATGGTTAGCAGTGTGACCTCTGGAGTACTTTTTCTTCTGAATCTGGTTTGTACACCTGGAAGTTCCCATTTCATGTATTGCTAAAGCTTGGATTGCAAAATTTTGAGCAGTTTTGTACTACCATAACAGCTGTTATTGAATAGAATGAACATTCCTTGGCATTGCTGAATATACCTGTATATTAAATTGTTTCTTGTTCCTTGGTCATCCATATGTGTCTCCCATACTTGCTTACAAACCACAAGGAACACATAACTGCATCATCTCATGTTAAATGGTTCAGCTGGTATTTCATCTGCTCTTGTACCTTTGTTATGGTATGAACAATATCCCCTGGATCCATTTAAATGTTCAGCTCTAGTTCAGTGATCAAACCAAAACCCATCCATTTGGAGTCTTTTTTGTGCTTCTTTATTATGAAAAGACTAAGGAGAACCAAATGACAACTTTTCACGGATGAGATCATAAATGTATTTGAATCATTCTAGTATTTGCTGAGTATATCGAAAAGTATGAAGCTGCATCAGCAATTTTGAGATTTAAAGGAACTTCAAAAAAAGTTATAGAAAACAATGAGAAATCTAAAGAAAGGAATGAATAATACCAAAGTTATGAAACACTGAATGGCTGCAGAGTGCAACCTTTTTAATCTTGATGGATAAATATTATCTTTGTATGGTTGGCAGGGAGGGATCCATCTCCAAGTCTCACACAAAACATCATTTAAAACATATTAAACAATTAAAACAATATCTTATCAAATTTTGACAATAAATTATGACCCTGAATTTTGATGTTGTTGTTGTTAGTCGCGAAGTCGTGTCCGACCCATCGCGACCCCATGGACAATGTTCCTCCAGGCCTTCCTGTTCTCTACCATCCCCCGGAGTCCATTTAAGCTCATGCCTACTGCTTCAGTGACTCCATCCAGCCACCTCATTCTTTGTCGTCCCCTTCTTTTACCCTCAATCTTTCCCAGCATTAGGCTCTTCTCCAGTGAGTCCTTCCTTCTCATTAGGTGGACAAAGTATTTGAGTTTCATCTTCAGGATCTGGCCTTCTAAAGAGCAGTCAGGGTTGATCTCCTCTAGGACTGGCTTGTTTGTTCGCCTTGCAGTCCAAGGGACTCGCAGGAGTCTTCTCCAGCACCATAGTTCAAAGGCCTCAATTCTTAACTCTCAAAGAGATTCTGATAGCGATAAATAAGATCAGGACCCACAAGTAAGCTGTTAATTGTAGGTTGCTAAACCCTAACCTATAGGAAGCCTAATGTTGCCACAATATAAGCACTGAGAGAAAGTTTGATAAATGTGGGGAGATAATCAAGACCATAGTGAGGAATGTTGAATAGGGAGAATTTAGAGACTTGGTGATGAGCATTTGGACCAGGAACTGTCCCAGTTTTAATGTAATTTCTTCTTCTTCTTCTGTTTCCTAAACAACTCTCCTGCTAGTATCATGCTGCCTCTTGCTGTTAAGAAACACACTAATTGAAAACATATTGGTGAACCTATTTTTTCCTCCCATTTTAAGTGCTTCATTATTTCCTCAAAAATTACAGAAAACATGCATTTAATTGAAATAATAAAACACCCTGCATACCTAAATAAAGATATACCACTCCCTCCACAAGGCAATAAATTAGAAAATAGGGTTTATAAAAGCTGAGTTTTCATTCTCAAGGAGTGGATTAATGTGTATTGGTATAGCTGTGAATCGACATATATCTCAACTGTACTTCATTTTTATTGTTATTTGAGACCTCTTTAATTAGTATATTTTGGATTCAGTTAAGACTTGCAATGATGACTGAGGATGATAAGTATTAAAGTAAATTTATAATAGGATTAGATAGGACATGCATCACTTTAATGCTTTCCTCCTGCAAGTACTTCATCTTCCACGTTGCTAAGGAGCTCTTAAAACCATTTTTGTGCCATTTCTCTGAGCTGTAAACCATGGTGAGAATCATTTTGGATCAGATGTATATTTAGAATATTGAGAGCATGTGGTGGGTACCCTCATAAAATGGCTGCCATCAGAGTCTTGCCAGTTTACAAAATAGCTGCCATGTGGGCACTGCCATTCAGAAAAACATCAATTGATCAAAAAGCAAACTGGCCCTCTGGGTGCTCTCAACCACTTCCCTAAGACATTTGTTGGGCTCAAAGGCACTGCTACAAGCAATTAAAATACCAGTGGCTTGTGTTTTGCTTTGTACCATGCCAATTTCCTAATTATTTTATGTTATTAAAATAATGTTTTAAGAAGCCCAGTAGGGCAGAATCTGCCACAGAAAAAAATTAAATAAGTGGTAACTGGGAGACTTTTCCCTTATATATCCATTAATTACTGGGAATAAAATCAAAATGTTTAATGTGAATGAATTGATGAGATCAGCTGTCATAAATAGAACTTCCAATTTTCTCTAATATTATCCCCTGAGACTTATATTTTAGCATTTGTTAAGGAATTGTGCAGAGTAACCTCTGCTTCTGAAGGCTTGCACAGTGAACCGTAATGTTGCAGTAGATATGAGTAATGATTCAGTCAATACACAGATACATTAAAGTGTATAAAAGTAGTTTACTTAAAGAAATAGCACAGTCCAAATAACAGTCCGAATCATACACGTTCTATCAGTCAGTATTCAGAAGTACATCAGTCGTCTTACCAGCCTTTCTTTGGCTTAATAAGCAATATAAAAGTAGTTTACTTAAAGAAATAGCACAGTCCAAATAACAGTCCGAATCATACACGTTCTATCAGTCAGTATTCAGAAGTACAGCAGTCTTCTTACCAGTCTTTCTTTGTCTTAATCATCAAACAAAGATTCTCTTCTATCACAGATAGTTAGCTACACACAGAGCTTAATTGCAGACACGAAGTCACTCAGCAATGAATCAGCAA
>QLTV01000591.1:537402-555665 GCA_003457575.1 Thermophis baileyi | reverse complement strand
CCCCAGGTCCTTGGAAAGGATTCAATAGGTGAATAAAAATGCCAAATCCTGTCCAAACATCTGGTGACTATGCAAGGAACTGTAATAATCCTATAAAACTCAACTATAATATATCAGTTGAGGCATTCTAACAAACTGTGAATACAATTTGACCTGTTAAGGAATTGTGCAGAGTAACCTCTGCTTCTGAAGGCTTGCACAGTGAACCGTAATGTTGCAGTAGATATGAGTAATGATTCAGTCAATACACAGATACGTTAAAGTGTATAAAAGTAGTTTACTTAAAGAAATAGCACAGTCCAAATAACAGTCCGAATCATACACGTTCTATCAGTCAGTATTCAGAAGTACAGTAGTCTTCTTATCAGTCTTTCTTTGTCTTAATCATCCAACAAAGATTCTCTTCTATCACAGATAGTTAGCTACACACAGAGCTCAATTGCAGACACTAAGTCACTCAGCAATGAATCAGCAAAAGCGAGAGAGAGCGCACTAACCATGTTCTCTAGCTCCCTCTTATGGCCGTTACTGCCAGTCAGAATGCACCAATGCATTTAAAGCAATACTACATATATTACATTAAACAGTGATTTGTGGCTTGTTTATATTAACCAACCCAACCGTTTGGACAGAGTCCTAACAGCATTTACAAATCATTGGCCCACATTCTCTTGATCCTTCCTTCCTGCTAAATATTTACTCCAGTGATACTACATGAGGATAAATAAATCTTATCTGCAAGGATGCCTACAGATAAATTTAGGTAAATGTGTTATGGAAAGAATCCAAGTGGCTGATAACTCTGGCTAGCTTTCAATGAAAAGGTAACACCTGAAAATTCCTGTCATGCAGATGTTCAGCCTGAATCCACCATAAAGATCATGCATTAAACCCATTCATGAGTCACTTTATCAAAAAAAAAAAGTGTTTTGATATACCAATAGGTTCCTGCAGCTGAACTAAAGTTTGATGATATTTATAGCAGAGAGAGAGAGAGAGAGAGAGACAGGCAGACAAAGCTTATCTAAGTATACCATTTTTCATCAACAACTTGTGACTGATTGTAAGTGCCTACTGTTATATCAGTGATATCTATTACATTTTTCCAATGTAGAAAGTATTTTACAGTTCTTATTAAATTTACCTTTCCAATTTTGTGAAGTTCATGAGGCTCCAGAATAGAGATTCTCTAAGTAGTCTCTTCTAAGCTGAGTGAAGATCTGAATGCAAGTTCAAGTTTACAAATAGCCCAATATAACATTCCAGCCACTTTATTGAACTGAGTTTTTCAGCATTATATGTCTGTAAAATGCTTAAAATATTCTTAATGTGAAGCGCTATTGAAGGAACTCTCCTGTGTAAACTGACTGTCAATATCCACAGATGTTAGAAACTAAAACAGCTGCTACTAAAAAATACTGCTTATTTTCAACCTCACTGCAATGCAAGGACTAGAATATTTTAAATCTAAAAGCTAGGAAAGATTGTTTCCCTTGTTTTTTTCCACCTCATGATACAAACTTAATCCTAATGATCCACTTAAAGTAATTGTAGACTATAATTTTCTTTTTCCAATATTCTTTATCTTGATTTTCTGGGATTGTGGGGACACCGGATTTTAAATTATCCATGTAAGCAAGCAGTTCCCCCCCCCTCCACTCCACAGCAAATCCTGAGGGTAACCAAGCCCTAAAGATTCGTAGAAATGCAAATAAGAGCTTTGCAAACATAAGTTCTTCATTTAAGCAGCATCAACACAGCTTTAATAATTCTTAACCAGATTATGTGGATATCATATTGGGGAAGGATAGTATAGATAATGTATATTTAATTTGTTTTAGACATGCTATTTTTAACTGTTCAAGATCAGTATGGAGCTGGGTGAATATTATACAGCTGGTGCCTATAATGCCAAGCTCCTATCATTTTTCATGTATAATGTCAGAGTTCTTGTATAAATAGACTTTGGAATTTTAGATCCAGTCTAATAAAGATCAATACCCATTGCACCTTCTTGTATGCTGTTGCACTTCTTAACCTAGTGGATTGACTCACTGCTCTTCAGTGTGTATTTTTTTTCATTATTTGCCCCCCCCCCAAAAAAAAACCCAACCCTACAATATTATCACAGACCTTTGACCACAAGGACCATTATTCCACAGTAAAAATTAAAACTTTTATTATCATATTTCAATAACCACCAATCTCACTTTAGAGTGACCCTGGGTGGCTTAATACTAAAAACAAAGTACATAAAGACTATTAGAACCACAATTTAGATTAGTATTAAAAACAAGATAAAAATAAAAGACAAAATGGTGACAAAATATACAGAGGTTGCACCAGTTAACCATCATACATCCATCTAATAAGCTCCACTCTATCCTGATTTCCCATGATGGATTTATGCAAAAATCCTCCGAGTCATACTTTCTATATGCTTTTTAAGGAGGAGCCATGAGTCTAGGATAACACAAAATTAGACACCAGGTCTGTTTGAGGCAATGTGACCCATGCTGAAATTTTTTTTGAAATTCTCTGAATCACAAAATCTATAGCCACTAGTCTTTCTGGGCTTGAGTCTGAACCTGTTGTCCTTCAACCAGATCTCCACAGCTTCCAAATATTGTGGCAAAGTCTCAACTGCATTGCTTAGGTGGCCAAAAAACTGAGATTTGTGTTTAGAAAGGTGTGAATATGTTAACAGGCATCATTTTGTTATGGAAGCTGTTACATCTGTTTTGAAGCAACATGTGAAAAATGAATTACACATGAGCACTCATCACATTTATTATGAAAGGATGAATGAGTTTATAAAGACACATGCAAACAAAGCTACAGTACCAATAAAAATTGTATTATTAATGCCTGCATTACAAAAAATAAAAATAAACATTGTTAACATGCTTATAAAAAATAGCTAAAGTTAACCACCCACTCAGAGGTGGGTTCCTCCCAGTTCGGACCGGTTCACCTGAACCGGTAGCAACCCACTGGTGATGTCACGGTGATGTCACGGAGCTGGTCCGGTCGGTGCCGGTCCGTGGACGCTGCCATCTTTTTTTTGAAATTATTATATTTTTTTTGGAAAAAAAAATTGGGGGGGAATTTTTTTAAAATTTTTTTCTTCTGTGCATGCGCAGAAGCCAAGTTTCCGGCACTGCGCATGTGTCGCCATCTTGTTTTTGCCTTTTTTTGGGAATTTCTTTTAATTTTTCGGCACTGCGCATGCGCGCGCGTGCACAGCGTGCGTGTGCCCACGAGGCGCAGCCACGCAGCACGGGAGGAATCGAACCGGCAGTGAGGTAAGTTAGAACCCACCCCTGCACCCACTGCTATAAAATCTGATATGAGTAGAAATCCATAGATGAGAACAATGGAACAATAACAATGATAGCTGGAATAGTTTAAGCAAGCAACATTATTCATTCAGGGATCATCACCCATATAGCAGAGAAGTCTGTCTTCTTTCAGGTCAGTCCATTTGCCTGTCTAGCTCAGTCCTATCTATTTTGACTGACAGCATCTCTCTGGGGTTTCAAATAATAGATCTCTGTCATTAGCTATGGAATATTGAACATTGTTATGCTGCCAGCTATGCTGCCAGAGATTGAATTAGGGTCTTATACACACAAATTTTACTCCTGTCTTACCACAAAAAGCAAAAATAAATAGCAACTATCTTTGTCTTCCATGTGAAACTGTATTGGATGGATTTAAATTCTAATTTAGCAATCTTCTAATCATTGTCTTTTCTTTCATAGTTTAGACTAGGTTCTGACTTGTTCCTAATTCTGGAGCAAGATTTAGAAAAACCAAACACTTTATATAGGGAAATTCTCTCTATAGAATTAAAAGAACCCAATGTATCTCCTTCCTTTATTTCTTCTGTTCTTTTACCTACAAAAAAAACCTGCAACCCAGCAATAATAATCTTGCTGTTATATTATGCAGTCCCACTCATTCTCAGTCTCTCCAACAGCCCTACACTTTTTAAAGTAATGAAAGCTTACTTTTCATGAAGTCAACCCAATTCCAAGATGCTGTCATTGGGCAGTCAATGATGGTCTCACTAAAGGGTCACTTGATATTGAAATGGAGGATAAGACTGCTGGTCATTGAATTCTTTCTCCCTCTCCCTCCTCAAAAGTCTGTTTGTATAACTTACCAAACAAATTTGTTATCTGCTTTTTTATATACATCCCTGACATAATGATGGCATCATGCTGACATCCAGGCCAATAAATCAGTAACTGGATGTTGCCCAAAATTTGAGTCACATTCATAGCAGGTTGTAGTCATCTGCTTTGCTACTAGTGAGTACAAAGCAGTAGTGGGTTCTAAAACCCTTTACTACTGGTTCACATGTGCGTGACGCTTCTGAGTATGCGCAGAAGCTTCTGCGCATGCGCAGAAGCGTCCCGGGCAGGTGGGTGGAGCCTCCCACCGCCGGCACTACCGGTTCTTAGAACTGGGCCGAACCGGGAGCAACCCACCGCTGGTACAAAGCTATTCTAAATTATCAAAGTTCACCAGTACCATATGCTGGAACACTATCCTAATATTTTCTAACTTCAGCTACAGCCCAAAACTAACACAACATGTTTCATTATAATCATCCAGTGTGATCTCCCCACATACAGTATGTGCAGTATTTCCCTCTTTAGTCTTCTTTATGGGGAAATGAAATTGTGTTAAACCAAATCCTTTCACTGATAGCGTCACTGTCTGCTATAGTATTCCCAACCAGGAACCTTCTAGATATATAAGAACTGCATTTCCCAGGCATCTGTATATTATATTTGTTTATATAGCAGCCCATCTTATCATAGACTCTAAATGGCAAACAGTATAAATGAACAACAGCATAAGTAACAAACAACAAAACAATTCAGCACATTATGAAAACAAAAAATGACAGCTGAGGGTAATTCTCAATAAGGATAATAAACCACATGGGTACCACTAACTTCCCTACTTTTAGCCAAGTCTTAAGTACTTTCTGGAATGGCAGCAAGGTCTTTGTACATCTATTTTCTTAGCTCTGCTAGTTTTAATTGGAACATTCTGCCTGGATTCCATCAGTAAATGTTGACTTCTTAGTCAGAAAGAAAATAAAGTACAAGTCACTGATTTCAGATCAAGAATGTGCAGATGATTTATGTAAGCAATAATGTTTGTTATGCATTCTTAGTTTAGCTAAGGCTAGAGTGCAAAATAGATCTGATGCTGCAATTGTAAGCAAGTTTACTCAGAAGTAAGGACATAACACAGGGGTGGGTTCTAATTTACCTCGCTGCCAGTTCGCTTCCTCCTGCACCTCGTGGGCACGTGCGCTCACGCACAGTGCAACCCCCCCCCAAAAGCCGAAAACAAGATGGCGATGCATGCGCAGTGCTGGAAACTCGGCTTCTGTGCATGCACAGAAGAAAAAAAACCCGGAAAAAATTCCCCCCTAAAAAATAAAATTAAAAAAAAAAGATGGACTGGCACCGACCGAACCGGATCCGTGACATCATCATGACGTCACCAGCAGGTCGCTACCGGTTCGGGCGAACTGGTCCGAACTGGGAGGAACCCACCTCTGACATAGCATTTAACCAACTTTAACGCTGTTGGGGATGGAAGCATTCTTTCTCTGTGTGTAAGAGAGCGAGGAAGAGGGAGGGGAATGGATGGAGAAGGAGACTGTATCTGAGATAGTGAATGCAACCCAAGCAATTATTGAAGCAGGTTCTATCATTATAATGGGAAGAGATTTATTTATTAATATACTTTACAGAGACAGACAAAGACTAGTTAGCAACTTCTTACCATAAGAAGTATAAGCAAGCAAAGGCTTCATTTATGTGTGCTTGGAAATAAAGGCAGAAGGAAGTGACCTCAGATTAGCAATCTCACAAAAAAAAAGAAAGAAAGAAAAGAATGATAGACAGAAAAGGGTTACAAAGTCAAACTTGGATTCACACTGAGCTCTTGTAGTTGCAATCTCAACTATATTTGGAACTTTGCTAATATTTTCACCTGAGTTGCTGCCAGACATAATGGTATAAAGATTGAGAAGGAAGCATCTCTAATGATTTGGGAGAGATTGACAAAAGTGGATATGTCAATATACAGTAGTTTCTTACCTTAATTTAGAAATGTAGCAATTTATGATTTGTTTGTTTATTGAATTTCTAGGTCACCAAATCCAAAATGATACATAACCACAATTTCTATATGTGTTTTTAAAATGATTTTACCCACTACTATATTCAGTTGAGTCTCTACACCCTTCCAAATTTTATGCTGTTTCCACTTTCACACCAGAGAAGCAAGTCTGTATCATATATCATATCATATCATATATCATATCATATCATATCATATCATATCATATCATATCATATCATATCATATCATATCATATCATATCATATCATATCATATCATATCATATCATATCATATCATATCATATCATATCATATCATATCATATCATATCATATCATATCATATCATATCATATCATATCATATCATATCATATATCTTTGATGGACACTTGGCATAGAAAGAAGAAACATTGTCTGGAAATCCAGTGATGGCACAAAGGTCTATGAACCAGTTTTAAAAATAGGGGACAGAAAGAGAACATATTATCAAATAGTCTTAAGAAAATTCAGAGAGAAATAGAACTTCTGATTCGACATTAATTTATACTACATTCATTTCAACCAATTAGTGATCAGTTGATGAACATAATAGTATTAAGATATTAACAGTCAATCAATTTAACTAAATACTATTATTAATAAAGGAGGAATACTCATTAAATAGAAACTTGAGGGGAAGAACTGGTCAGAGATCATAGAATGTTATCATTAAATGGCCACAAACCTTGCTCAGGGCCATGCTTCCTAATGAAACAAATACTTCTATTCATAGTCTACTGAAAACCCACTACAAATTCTATCAAAACAGGAGAATGAGCCTTTACTATATGGTTCAAATCTCTTATAAACAGTTGAAATGTCTTTTTAAAATAACAAAGGTTATAAGTTGAATGGAATTTCTAACTTACATTTATAATGTCATAGTAGATTCTCAGTGCAAACTTTTTAACAGAGCAATTTTTCAAAAGTGATGTATGAAAATTAGATTTGCAATGACAGACTAGATGCTTATGAAAAGCTAATAAAACTTACATTTGCTAAGCTACTTATTCATCTTGAAGAAAGGGCTGAAATTACGTTTTATATTATTCTTAGCCTCTAAACATTTTGTATAAGCCATGCTTATAAATTTATTGAACCACTTTATTTTCTAGCTTTGAGACAACTAATAGCCGCAGGTTATCAAATTCTTTCTGAGAAAGAAAGAAAGAAAGAAAGAAAGAAAGAAAGAAAGAAAGAAAGAAAGAAAGAAAGAAAGAAAGAAAGGGAAAGAAAGAAAAAAAATGTTTGCTAATTTCCTTTAACAAAGGGGTAAAATGGGCAGATTCAAAGGTCCTGTACTATAAGATACTTAAATGAACCTATTCTATTGATTTTGACAGGACTAGATATTATTCTCACACATAAGAATATATGAAAGACAACAGTGTCACTCCAGTCCTAATATCTTCTGACTGCTGGCTTTTCCTCTGACTTTCTCATGTTGAAAGGACAACTCTAAAGAAAGGGTTCTTTAGATGCTTGCCTAATGGGACAACTACCTACATTATGGGATATGATGGATTAACTTCTTAGATTACCACAAAGTGTCCATCCTGCACTGCTTGGGTTATCTTATTCAGATCCTGCCATTAGCCATTTTTTTCCCCCGCTAGGAAATTTTATCTGGAATTGAATTACTCAAGTGTAAGTGAAATAGTGCCTTCTTTTCCTTCCTTTTTGTAGTTAAGAGTCACCTATTAAGGCTGATACCCTTTCAGGATGAGAATTCTTGATTTAGGAAGAATTTGATTCATATTATGTATATCAAGGTTAAAGAACTGAAGGAGAGCTGAAACAAAAGGAGACAGGTAGAAAAAAGGAAATATAAATGATCCATAAACAAAAATGATTTTTAAACTTAGCAACTTTAAGATTCTCCCCCAAATTCCCCCAGTCAGCTATGTGTTTTGGTTCAGATTTCAATCACCAAAAACTGGCTGTTCTCTGCTCCAGAATCAGGGGTGAAATGCAGCAGGTTCTGACAGGTTCTGGAGAACCGGTAGCGGAAATTTTGAGTAGTTCGGAGAACCGGCAAATACCACCTCTGGCTGGCCCCAGAGTGGGGTGGGAATGGAGATTTTGCAATATCCTTCCCCCAGGATTGGGAAGGGAATGGAGATTTTGCAGTATCCTTCCCCTGCCACACCCACCAAGCCACGCCCACCAAGCCATGCCCACAGAACTGGTAGTAAAAAAAATTGGATTTGACCAGAATGCTTTGAATATCCACAGAACTACCTTAGTAAAAGATGGGAATATTATTTAGATTACATGAAGTAAAATACTATTTAGTCTACAAAAATTATACCCACACACAAGCACAGGCACACAAACATGTATGCACATATGCACACACATACACCCACAGACAATGTTCTCAACTGAGAATTCACATTCATTCCAAAGTTGTGGTTCTTGAAATCTTCAATGGCCACTGTTCCATGGTAATGATGGTGTTTTTCAAGTGCAAATCTCCAATTTTAAAGACTGTAGGTTCATATGGATGGAGGGAAAGACTTCTGTATGTCTTTATATAACCAATATATTAATTAATGTCTTAGCTGCAGTTAAGTGGTAATCATTTGCTTGAAATTAATACTATTGTTTCATTTTCATCCAGTTGAATTTTTTTGTATTTTTTCCATCCATTATTAACACAAAGTACAGTATTCCAGTAAATAAAGTCACAACATCAATCATATATTAGTTTCCTAGACTATTAGCCATGGCAGTATGCAATATGAAATATGGATTGAGTAAGCCCTGAATCCTGAATTTGTAATCTAATGTCCAGGTTTTGCACTTCCTTCTCTGAAAGGTATGTTGTCTATATGAATGTTACAATATCATATATATCCAAAACTATTTTTTGTTGTTGTTATATTATCAGTATCTTGATTTGCACTATTCTGAACTAAGTTTCCTTAAGCCATCGCCTTCCAGATGCATCAGTACTGGGAATTAGCTTGGAAAGCAGCAGGTCAAGAAGGTAAAAATGAAAGGCAGTAGATAAAGTGCTCAAGGGCATGGACATTCTTCACTGATTTTTATATTTTATTCTAAATGCATAGTGTGAAATATTCCCATCCTGCTTATAAATGAACACAGCCAGAGTCTATTTAAACTGGCTCAAATGTGAAAATGGGCAGTGGGAGAATCTGTTTTTTGTTTGTGAAAAACCAAAGGTTGAGATGTGACAATATTGTTCTGAGGCACTGGAAATGAGGCTGCAGAAGCACTGACCATAAGAGAAAAGTGATACCAACACCTTATTCCTATATATCTCTGGGCGTCTCAATACCTCTTTGTGTGTGTATGAAGAATTTTTTTTTTTTACAAAGTGAAAAGCTACAAAACATAAAACAAGAAAAGAATAAAAAGAGGAGAATAAGAGAAATAAGAGAAAATTTTTGAAAAGATAGCAAAATAGAAGAGAAAGTTAAAGAAAAACAAAGAAAAGAAAATCTTTAAAGAAGTTCCAATCTTCTTTGCAGCAGTTAAATAGTTAATTCTATTTATACCCTCCCAAGTTATGTAATATACTTCCCGTTTCCCATATATATTCTTTTTTAATTAATACATTCAGAAATTATCAGTTCAGTTTTATCCATTCTCAGCAAATCCATAAAGGATACCCTATTCCTAATTACTATCATCTTTGACCATTTGCACCATTATATTTTTACTGCAAGGGTTTTTTTGGAATGTTTATGCTTTAAAATATAGAAGCTAGAACTTAGCACTTATAAGCTAAAGCCATATGTTCATTCTATCTAAGTTGCTTAGAGGTCATGCTAGGCCATTCCTATGTCTTTCCTTCCTTCCATTAGTTTTATAATTTCTCTGAAAATAAGCACAAATGCTTACTTTGAAACAAAATAATAAAAAAAGTTTGGGAAATAGTGGAATAATTTTTCAATCTTTGCAGAAGTATAAATGAGCTTTAATGTATAAAAAGTTTAAGTGTGCCCTAGTGTAATACCCAGGGGTGGGTTCCAACTTACCTTGCTGCCGGTTTGCTCCCTCCTGCGCCCCGTGGGTGCACCACGTGGGCATGCGCGCTTCACACACGCGCGCATGCGCAGTAATGAAAAATCCCAAAAAAAAGCCAAAAACAAGATGGCAACCGCATGCACAGTGCCGGAACTCAGCTTCTGCGCATGCTCAGAAGAAAAAATAAATGAAATTTTTTTTTTTAAAAAAATTATTTTTAAAAAAAAATATTTTTTTTTAAAAAAAAAGAAGGTGGCGCCCACGGACCGGCACCGACTGAACCGGGAGGAACCCACCCCTGGTAATACCTATAGCTGGCTGGTTTTCATGTAAATAGAATATATCTTCAGGCTTAAAGGGGGGAAAAACAAGCATTCAGGATTTTGGAGAAATTTAACACAGCATTTCACACATTATGTAATAGGAAAAAGTACAGGGAAAGGATAAATAGGAAACATTTGCTGCTGCTTCCTTCTTTCCTTCCTTTCTTCCAGAACCTTTCACAAGGCAATACAAAAATAAATGTCCGGATTCCAAGGAACAGTGAACAAAGAATGTTCCATACGGACTTTTTTTATGAGGTCACTTAAAATGGAGTTATTATGCTCTACAAGTTCCAGCCATTTTCCCCTTAATAATCTGAATACTTATAAAGTGGTAAAATGAAAAATGATTCTCCTTTTCCAAAGACTTTCAGCAGTACAGATTTTAGTAACAATAGTAACTAAGAGGGAAATATAATAATAATTTTGAATTAACCAAGGAGGGGATGTTAGTTCAGTATGTTTTGTTAGTGTTCAAAGATTCTTGATTCCAGTCAAAGATCAAAATACATGATTTGGCCAAGTGCTGCTGTAGTTCTCTTTTGAATAAGAAAGGCTATTTTACAATGAGAAGATTCATCAGTTTTCAAAGTTGTCCATGTTCTATATCAGCCATATGAAAACTACCTAGAGGAATAAAATTCTGTGAGACAAAAGTAATTATAGTTATCTGCAGTAGATGTGCTGCCCCCAGTTAGGTGATTTACACAATTACTAAATTAGAAGATGAACTAATAAGAATCCATTTTGGGATTTCAACTTCTAGAGAGGGACACAACCTGTGTGTGTGAGAGAGAGAGAGAGAGAGAGAGAGAAAGAGAGAGAGAGAGAGAGAGAGAGAGAGAGAGAGAGAGAGAGAGAATTGTTTCTTGACTTCAAATGAATATGAATATTGTGGGCAACCTTTATGACAGAAGTACAGTGATGTAATTTAATTTCTGTAGTTAGAAACAAATTATGCAGGTAATTATGCTTCATAATATATAATTTATTTCAATTCTAATCAAGTGCATTTCCATTCATTCATGGAAACACACCAAGTAATACTAATTATGAGAAGTCAAAAGAGAAAAGCATTCAGTGCTAAGATAATGATCTGGATTAGTGTTGTACAGTTTTCTCTCTGGTAACAGGAATGGTCAATGTATAGATTCATAGATTTTATTAACATTGAGGGATCAACAATTTTATTACTTTTTTTTCTTTTTACAACCCTGTAATCCCTTACTTCAGGGTGGGGTCAGGACAACTGAATGGAGCTGAGTGTTTACTGGCCGGATCAGGGGTGGGTCCAACTTACCTCGCCGCTGGTTCACTTCCTCCTGTGCCATGTTGCCGCACCTCTTGGCCGCGCGCGCGCAAAGCGCGTGCATGCACAGTGCCAAAAATTCCAAAAAAAATCCAAAAAAGAGATCCAAAAACAAGATGGCGGCACATGTGCAGTGCTGGCAACTCGCTTCTGCGCATGCGCAGAAGAAAAAAAATCAAAAGAAATCCCCCCCCCAAAAAAATTCCCCCCCCCCAAAAAATTTTTTTTAAAAAGTGGCGGCGTCCACAGACCGGCACCGACTGAACTGGCTCCGTGACGTCACCAGTGGGTTGCTACTGGTTTGGGCGAACCGGGAGGAACCGGGAGGAACCCACCTCTGGGACGGATGCCCTTGCTGACGCCTATGCTGAGTTCACAGCAGATATTTTCTCTTTGCCCTGATAGAGAAATATCTGTTGCTGCCTAGGATTGAACTCTGTGAGTTGACTGTGAGTACTAGTGTCACTTAGGCACAAAGCCAGCTGGGTGACTTTGCACCAGTCACTCACATGGCAAACCACTTCCATAATCTTGCCAAGAAAACTTCAGGGACTAGTCCAGGCAGTCATCAAGAGTCAACACTGACTTGAAAGCACCAAAAGAAAAATATATATAGTGTGCATTAACTTATAATAGGACCTTATTAGTAGTTTTAATTATTTATTTAAAACATTTATATAGACACCCATTTGATAACCAAATCTGGACTGCTCCCAATCAAACGTTTTAGTGATGTAATCAAAGTGAGCAATCTAAGCCCACATTGAGTGCAGATGATGCCAAGTCACAAACCTTACCAATATGATATGTTACCTAGTTCCACCAGGCAGTACACTTGCCAGACCTAAAGTTAATGATTATGATTTCTGAATATTTAGGGGCAGTTTTTTGTACTGAAAAGCTCTATTTGGAGTAAGTATATTTTGTCCACTTTCAAAATAAATAAAAACCTACTAAGGTTTTATTTTTGCTGAGTTTTTAAAACCATTACTTTAAGTGCAAAAAAGAACTTTTTAAGTTAAACCCCGCTTTTCTGAAAGTTCAAAATACATACAGATGGTCTATGTTTAATGACCACTCATTCAGCAACTGTTCAAATTTACAATAGCACTGAATGAGTGGTAATTATGATCAGTAATTGGAGCTCTGGCTATTGTAGTCTCCCCAGTAGCCATGAGATCACTATCTGGGTGCTCAAAAGCTGCCTTGCAATTATGATATCGCAGTGAGCCATAGACGTGTGATTGGAAATTCCAATGTTCCTTGCTGGCTTCCCAGAAGCAAAATCAATGAGGAAACCAGCAGGAAGTTGGAAGTAGCAGTCATGGGAGGTCCTCACTTAACGACAGCAACTGGGACTGCCAGAGTTGCCATTGCCAAGCAGCATGGTCCTGTGACATTGTGCTTTATGAATGTGCTTAGCAGTGGCAATTCTGGGCCCAGCTGTCATTATACACCTAGGGCTACCAGTATTTTTGCAAACTTTAACTGGCAACATGCACTTTCTTTAATGCAGAAAAAAACAATATTTTTAAAATAATAATTTTAAACTACAAATTGGTTTTCTTTCTGATTATTAAAGAAATATATTTTGCAAAATTGAACTGTAAACATGCATACGCATCCTAGCTCTAATGCAAAGAAAAAGAAATTTTTAACACTACCAGCTACTTTCTTGCTTTCTTGCTTTCTTGCTTTCTTGCTTTCCTCGTGGCTTTTTTGAAAGTTAATTTTTTGCAAAGTTTAGCTGAAAAACCTATCCAGTCCCCCTCCCCCATGCAGAACCCTCTAAGCCAGTGGCCCCCAACCTTTTGCGCTGCAGGGAACGGTTCCTTGGAGAGAGTTTTTTTTCCCCATGGACCGGAAGGGGCGTCCTGCTGATGGGGCTTTGCTTCTTTGTGTGAACCGGTTACTGGCATGCCGCAGACCAGTGCTGGTCCATGGATCGGGGGTTGGGGATTCCTGCTCTAAGCAGTGCAAAAAACCCAACCTAACATAGTGAGCGAGTTCTATTTTCAATCTTTCAGAAAGAAAATAACAGCTTTAAATTTCTCTGTGCAAAAGGTTTGCCTACAGGTCTACAAGTGAGCAGAGACACCCACTTACAAATATTGCAGATGTGTGCAAATTGCTAGAACAGATTTTTATGTTTTTGGCCATGAATAGAACATATTCTACAAGGGTATATATATATGTTTATCTATATAAACTTAGTCGGCTTCATTATGTATTCTGGCACAGTTTCGCAGAGGTCATATTTGATTTTTCCGTGTGTATTTTGAAAAGTAAGATTTTGGAGATGGTGACCTCAGATACTAAAGAAGAGCTTAAAGATTTTACAAACCGTTTTTATATCATTGGAGATACCCTCCAGCTCCTGAAGCATTTGAGGCTGTGTTTCTCATCGCTTACCACAACATGCTTTTTATTGAAAGAACAGCCATTGCCGACAAGCTACAATAAAAACTATTGTCAGAGTTTTTATGAAGAAAATTGTTTCTCTAGGCTGAGAGCTTGTGTTGTCATAAGCAATGCTGAAATTCTGGCCCAGCTGATGAGGAACAAATCTGAAAAGCAGCAATAAAGCAGCCTGTGGAATGGTGAATAGCTCCACTTTAGAACCTCTAAATAATTGGCTTTTATTGCTTGTTATGTAAATAAGTGCCTGGATGTTACCTTAAAGGATTTGATTTCTATTTTGCATTCTCTGAATTAATGATGCCTAAAAAGGAACAGTTCAAAGGAAGCCATGTATATATTATTGTGATAACCACTACTGTGATTCGAGTATTTTTCTCATCTGTGATTCTTTTCTATCACAGAGAGCATGCTATTTGCACTGGGATCTGTAGTGCTCTAATTCAATCGATTAGTGATCTGCTTGTGACTATATGGCCCTGATTTATGGAACACTGATTGGGCAAAATGTGGTGCTCTCAACTTCTCCTCTTCCTCCTCATCCATCATCATCTCCTCCTCCCCTCCTCCTTCTCCTCCTCCTCCTCTTCCTCCTCTTCCTCCTTGCATCTTTATCTTTGAAATTCATCCCTTTTCCTGATTTAGCTGGCAGTAGCTGCTGCAGAAGACGAGGAAGAAGGGCCAGAAGAAGCAACTAGAAGGAGAGATGTAAGAAGTCCAAAGACAGCTGGAAAAGAGTTGGATCTGTACTTGGAGTGACCCTATCAATTATACATGTTTTAGCATCTGAGAAGAAAATAATCTATGGTTCTTTTGCCGTTCCTATTTTCAGTTATTGCCATATGTCTTTGGATACTTGATAAAAGAAATAAAGGGATCTGTAGCAAATAAAATTGTGTCACCAGGTTCATCCATCTCAGGACAATGTTGTTGTTTGCCAAGATCTGATCTTTCTTTGATCTTGAGAACGACACAATTAAACACCATAGCAGGCTGCAATAGATTGCAACAAGCATACATCAGTTAGTAGAAAGTAAAGGGTGCTAATATATTAAATGTCAGGCTGGTAATGAACTGTCAAAACTTTGTTAGAGAGAATTGATGTTTGTAGCTTGAGTCAACAGTGAAAAATACCATATAGTGCTGGGCTTCTTCCTTCTTTAAGCAAAAATTTAATTGATTTTTTTAATGACAGGTATAAATGAAAGCAAATCTCACTATTCCCCCCATATCTTGCTTAAAATGCTATTTCTAATTAAAATAAACTTTACTTATTCATTCAGCTTGCACCAAGTGTATTTGTCATGCTTCAGTACAGTCTACATGCTTGATACTAATTATTTCCCTTGTAATACATATGAGACCTTAATGGAATTTTATTGGGATTTATCATTTTCTTGGGATCGGAATTTCTTTGGATATACAAATAGATTTCAGGCAATATCAAATAATGGATTTGCAAGCCATTAAATCATCAGCGTTTACCATTTTAAAAGTCTCCTGATGGGACTGCATATTCATAACCTGGTGTAAAAATTGCAAAACCAAATGCTGAATACATTCAATCAAGTAAATCCTGTTGTAAAACCCCAGTGGTATTACAAAGATTTTCCTGGATAATATGGTGTGATGGCATTTGAAAAATCCCCTTAAACTGCCTGTGCCTACAATTTTCTCTATTATATGCAGTGGAAGACCGATGTAATGCTGGATATCTTTCCATTCTGCATAATAACATTCAAAGTTTGGTTAACAATGAAATGTGCAGTACATATTACTGTAATATAGGATTCTATCCCCTAATCCATTATCACACTTCTTCCACAGTCAACATTCTGTGCTGAACCATGCACACACATTTCTCACAGGCTCTGTTGAATCTATCAGTTTATTACTTTGTGCCTGAGTAGAACCATTTTGGGTACATAAGCAATGCTATTCACAACATCCATACTGAAAACAGAGGCAATGATCATATTTCCTCAGAAGATGCTATTAAGTTCTTGAGACCTTACAAGGGGCAAAGGACAATATGTGATGCTGGGGCAAGAAATGATGCCAAAACCAAACTCATCTCCAACCTAGAGCCACAAAGATCAGGAATTGGTCTTTTGTTCCATGGCAGTGGTGAACTGGCTAAAGCAAGTAGTAGCTATGGCTAGAGTCAAAAGTGTCTCCATCTCCCACTGTTTTTATTCCCAGCCTCTTTTCTTCTCCTCCTTCTTCTCTTTCCTACATCCATGTTGGTCTTCAGGTTACAAGATGGCAGGAAAAAGGTGAGCCTTCTTACTAGTGATCTCAAACAATTTAGCTTTTCAAATAAAGTCAAGATATGCATAAAATTAAGCTGAGACCATATGTGACCAAAGGTCCATCAGTTGTTCTTGGCTGACACACAAATATAGGAACATACACATACGTACACAGAAATGCACACACTAATGTAGTCATATAATTTCAGTTATAAACATAAATTATATTAAATGCTTTGGAGATACTGCTAAAAGGATTGCACTGAAGTACAGAAAATCTTCGAACTTTAGTGAGCAAACCTTATCAATGATGAAAAGCATTTGGTATCCCAGCAGGGCTATTTATAAGCATATTTCTTTGTGAGTACAGAAATCCAAGCTAGGGATAATCAGTAAACATAATTCTTGCATCTAAAATGGCAATGGAAACTCTTTGTAACAGTTAAAAATAAGAAAAACAACTAAGTCTGTCTGCTTGATGGGCTGGTAACTTTGTAACATAGTATAAAAATAATTCTGCATATAAAGAGCTGTCATAGCAAAGGGCTAACTTAATTTTAGATCATTGTGTCTGAAAAGTATTTCCCTCTACGGGGACCAATTTGTTTCATTTCGCAACCAATTGCAGAGTAATCACTTGCAAAACAGACTTATTATGTGGGAACAGGTATGCCTGCATTTATACATAAGCAAAGAATGTTATTTGTGTCCATAGTGTTGATACGTTGCTATTTGACCTTTGCATTCCTGAGCATCACAGATCCCTATTTCTCTTTTGTCTGATGGCACTCGGTCTCATAGATAATGCATTTCCTTTAGTTACCCCTTACCACTACTGGGCCATGAGCTGTTTAAAACTGGGCTGCCCAAAGCTTCCCCCCTTGTGTGAGCAGTGGGCAAGCATGTGCACACATGCTCCATTTCCACAACTTCTCGCGCAGAACCATCCCATGTCTCCCCCCCCCCCCTGCTGGTCTACAAAGCCAGGAAGGTTGGGCAACTCTGTCTTAACCTATAAAGGGAGAGAGGCTGTTGGTTGAGATAATCTGAAGTGGACACCTTTTTCACATAGGTGTTGCCTTTAAATCCCCCCCCCCAGGCATGTACAAATAACTTATTCATAGCCTTTCTCACTCTCTGAACTGGTCTCATTGATATAAAACTCTTCTAGTCAATTCCCTATCATGAAGTCCTAAAACTGTCTGTGACATCAATCAGTGGCATCTCCAGAACAGAGAAGTTGGATTGTCTTGTGGTGCATTAAAGCTCCCATATCCATCATAGTCAGGGGGATCACTGCGGTGCCCTACAAACTGTGTTGTGATGGCATTGAATGGGTGCTAATAAAGTTTGTGAAGGGCTACATCTTTCCCTGCCCTTCTGAGCAATTCTACATCCTCCCCAATATAAACTTCACCTGTTTTCCTGCATGGTTTTCTCTCAATCTTTGGAGCTTGAAAATAAAGAGGGGGGGGCACACTACGTTCCTCTTCTCCCCACCCAAAGTTGATAAGATTAAGTATTTTTGTATGTACAGTATGTGTACTATGGAGAGAGAGAGGGGGGGGGACATAAATCAGGGGTCCCCAAACTTGGCAACTTTAAGACTTGTGGACTTCAACTCCCAGAATTCTCCTGGGAGTTGAAGTCCACAAGTCTTAAAGTTGCCAAGTTTGAAGACCTCTGACATAAATCTTCATTGTGTCTTGTGAGGATGTATGTCCTTGCAAGGATGTTATTGCCTTATAGGAAGAAACATATCCTTTCA
>QLTV01000591.1:506542-520038 GCA_003457575.1 Thermophis baileyi | reverse complement strand
CTCTTTAGTTCCTCTTCAGAGGAATCAATATATATATGGCGCTAAAATCATTCTTTACTCAATCTCTATAATGGGAGGGATGGGGGTATTTCCAGCCCCTCTCAGCCCATTGCTTCCACCCAGGGGTGAGTTCTAACTTACCTCGCTACCGGTTCGCTTCCTCCTGCGCCACGTGGGCGCGCGCGCGTTTTGCACGCGCGCACATGCACAGTACTGAAAAATAAAAAAAAATTCCCCCCAAAAAAAGCTAAAAGCAAGATGGTGACGCATGCACAGTGCCGGAAACTCGGCTTCTGCGCATGCACAGAAGAAATTTAAAAAAAAAAATTAAAAAAAAATTTTTTTTCAAAAAAAAAATTAAAAAAAAAAAAAGATGGTGGCGCCCACAGACCGGCACCGACGGAACCGGATCCGTGACATCACTGTGATGTCACCAGCGGGTCGTTATCGGTTCGGACGATCCGGTCCGAACTGGGAGGAACCCACCTCTTGTTTTAGGTTTCAGACAAAGTATATGATGGAAAAGATCAGAGATAAGCCTAGTGCTTCTGTCCTACCTCTTTAGCCAGCTTCAGAAATAAGAGGGAATAGAAGAAGATTCCAGTGTAATGTACAGACATAGAATATTAAAGTTCTAAGTTGTATGGAAAGCTGATATGAGTAGAAAAGACTTTGCAATGCAAACAAACATTTATCTTCACTCTGTGAATATAGCAACAAAGTGATACAGTTAATGGTTCATTCTTGTTTTATTATGAACCACCTGAATGTATGACATGGCTTCTGTGATTCATGTATTAGTTTAGATGAGCTACACAGATCTAGACTTAAAAAGACAAAGACCCTTTCAGCTACACCTTAACTGGACGGATACCTCTGTGTAATGTGTTTGGCTACAAAATAAAAGTTCATTGTTCCCAGATGTTTTGTTTCTGTCTTCCAGTCTAAGCATCAGCACTGTTTGCTTGATGGATCTCTCATCCAAGAACAGAGCAGATGTGATCCTATTCAGCGTTTTGATATTAGCCAGTCATCTTGGCATTGTTATAGAGTTGAGCTTCCCTTAAACTACCCAGTAGTAAGGTCTGATCTGCTGAAATATTAACAATTATTGTTCAGTTGCAACAAGTAACTTTTGTTCTGAATTTAAAAAGACAACTCATGCATGAGGTAATGTCCTAGTCTAGCAATTTCAGAGAACCTGTTGTTTCCTTTTGAATTTTTTTTTGCAGCACTTTCAATTAACAACCTTAGATATACTCTCTGATCTAAAGTAATTGAGAAGGTGACAAAAATAAAGGAATGAATGAGAATCAAATGGTATTCTTTTCTCTTGTTCCTGCTGGTGCCTTTGTATTTAGCAAAATGAAACACAGTGTACTTTTGACACATTGGAAAAGTCTCTGAATCATTGCACTGTTCCTCGCGGACAAAAACCACTCTGAACAATGCTCTATCACTAATTGTATTCCACAAAAAGTGTTGATTGAGACAATACAATTTGCAGATTCTGTAGGGACAAGTAAAACAGCAATTTAATATTAACTTTCAATTATTGTCACAGTTTCATTTAGGAAGGGCATAGGCATGTAAAAGTCTGGAACAGTTTTAGAAAACAACAGCCAAAAACCAAATCCTTCTGCCAGCTTTCCAAGGACTCAAAGCACAACTTCAGAATTGTTCTTCTTGAATTACCTTGCAGGGTGGATGCAGGGTGGATGTGGAGCTTATCAAGTGCAGAGCTTTGATTCCTAGAGAAAATCATTCAGGGAAGACTTAGGAATTGTAAAAATATGTCCATGTGATAAAGCAAGTAGACAAACATCTGGGTAAGAGGGAAATTATTCATCGTTTTTTAATGTATGTACAGCATGTGACTTGCAAGATCCAATCTGGGCCAGTCACTGGGACCAGAGGTTTACTCTTCTGAGCTTTTGATTTCGTGCTGGAACCCATCTTCATGGATCTTCTCTCTACTGGAATATGTGCTTTGGGCTATTCTATGAGTCGTATTTATGTGGTGCCTTCCTATTTATGTGACTTATACTTCCATGCCCATTTGCACTTTCATATGGGGAAGAAATACTAATGTTCTTAATTTGAAGAAGAGGGCCTGAAGCATTTCCCAAATCTGCCAGCCCAATCTTTAAGTTCTATATTTGAGAGAGCAATGATTCCCCTTATCCCCTGATATCTATAGTTTTCAGACTAATTACAATCAATAAACACAGCTGAGCACACTAAATCATTATAGCAACCCTAAGCAGAAAATAGTTTTCTCCAATAGTAATTGAGGAATGCACATTTTTTTTCTTTTGCACAGATAAATGAACTAAAGCAGGTGAGATCTTGGGAATAGAGGGTGAGAACTCAGCAAGTAACATATAAACATATGAAAACATATGAAGAATAGTTGCAGGAATTGGGTATGTCTAGTCCAGTGAAAAGAAGGACTAGGGGTGACATGATAGCGGTGCTCCAATATTTGAGGGGCTGCCACAAAAAAAAGGGAGTCAACTGATTTTCCAAAGCACCAGAAGGCAAGGCAACTATGGATGGAAACTACTTAAGGAGAGAAGCAACCTAGAACTAAGGAGAAATTTCCAACAGAGAGAACAATTAACCAGTGGAACAGCTTGCCCTTGAAAGTTGTGAGTGCTCCATCATGGGAGGCTTTTAAGAAGAGACTTGAAAGCCACTTGTCTGAAATGGTATAGGGCAGTGATGGCTAACCTTTTCTGGAGCGAGTGCCCAAAGCGCGTGCCCAAACCCCCAAAATGCGATGCGCATGCAGCCCCCGCGCATGTGCCCTGCCCCCGCGCATGCACGCTCGGCCCCCTGAATGCCCCCTGCCCCCTGTGTAAGCGTGTGCACCCCCTGCATGCACTCCTGTCCCCGTACATGTGCACATGGCCCCCCATGCACCCCACCCCCTTGTGCATGTGTGGATGCCCCCTGCACACGCCCCGTCCCCCACGCATGCACGGCAGAGACCCGACAACTAGCTGGCCGGCGGGAGGCGCTCGCGCATGCACGGTGGAGCTGAACTAGGGCGACGGCTCATGTGCCCACAGAAAGGGCGCTGCCTGCCACCTGTGGCACACGTGCCATAGGTTTGCCATCACGGGTATAGGGTCTCTTGCTTGAGCAGGGGGTTGGACTAGAAGACCTCCAAGGTCCTTTCCAACTCTGTTATTCTGTAGAGAGCAATAAGTACCTTAGCTTTCACTCTCTCAACCTTTTTACCCTGGAGGAACCCTTGAAATAATTTCTGCATAAAAATTACAAAGAAAGAAAGAAAGAAAGAAAGAAAGAGAAAGAAAGAAAGAAAGAAAGAAAGAAAGAAAGAAAGAAAGACAGTTTCACAATATTAATCATTTCTAACCTACAGTAACCACAAGTTGCAATATTTAGACAGCAACAAAGTATCAGGTTGGCAGCTGAATTATGGCAAGTAAAAAATCTTACCACCATGACCACTAGCGCTGTGCAGGGTGAAGTTAAAAAAAAATGATGCTTATTTTTCAAAATCAGGATGTCTTGCGGAACCCAACTGAAAAAGGCTGTTTCAGGCCCAGAGGGTTTTGAAAAGTCAGCAAAATAACATTCGGCAGATCCAGAAATGTCCAGGTATGTATAGTAGAAAATCCATGATTTGGTTGAGGAAATATTAATCAATCATGAAATCATGTTTGCAAATTTTATTGCAAAGTGGCTTTTTTTAAAAAAAAAATTGCAAATTATAACTTTTAGGACTAGGGAGCATCTTGGAGTATTTATATTCTTAATGAATAATAACTATATTGAATTAATAAAAAAAGTTGTTGCCAAGTAGAATTACATTTAGATGTTGTGCTCCAGAGACCTATGATTTGCACAATTGCTGCCCTTTATGAATGAAAAAGTCCAGAATATAGAGCCAGTTTGGTGTAATAGTTAAGGTATCAACTTTGAACCAAGAAATACTGAGTTTTAGTCCTGTCTTAGGTACAAAGCTAGCTAGATGAGCCTGGGCCAGTCCTTCTCTCTCCGCCCCACGAAGAAGGTAAGGGCAAATCACTTTTGAAATCTTGCCAAGAAAGCTGCAAGGACATTTCCAGCAGTCCCCAGGAGTCAACGCTGACTCAAAGACACACACACACACACACATATATATACACATATATGTATATACACAAACACACATACACACCCACTAGAACTGGGAATCCTGAACTTACAAGTGAAAATAGGAAGAGAATAACAAGCAAGCAGGTTAGCCTTTTCTTCCTTCTCTACAGAGGTTCTATCGTAAAATTAATTCCGCTTTATGAAGCTGTGCAACATGTTTCTATAATATTAAGGACTGCTGGGAATGTTTCTGCATAAATGCAGCTCTATTTATCTTGTGAGCTATACTTCACACTTGGTTCCTTATATAAGCCTCTTTTTTATCCTGCTTGATACTAGAATCTGATTATTAGGCATGCATTAAATGAACAAGCAGTCTAAGATTAGTATCTTGTTTTACTTTCCTTTTTGTTTTTAAAAAAATGTTTGAGCGCATATATCTGCCATACACATACCAAAACTGAGAGAAGAACAGGTGGAGTTGAGGATTGCTGGAAAGATCATTGATTTATTTCTTGATCTAATCTGGAGAGAATGGATCTCAAGATAGGAATTTTAGATAGCTGCCCTCCTCATATCCTTATTAGAAAAGTGCTTGAGTGCTTTATTCACCTTAACATATATGGGTTCAAATAGTCAGCGAAACAGGGCAGAAGCAATAACCAGGTGTTCTAATTTCATAATCTTCATTGTGAATGAACAAGAATGCTTTGGACAGTTTGGGCCTTTTATGGATCTAAATTAATCAACTTTCATCCATCCAGTTACCTATTAGTGTGTGCTTGCACTTTATTATACTCAATGTCTTGTTAGGAACATGTCACATTTTTCAAGATGAACTTAGAAGATGAATACGTTAAAGGGTAAAATGATAACATGGGCAATTTGGGGTATAATATAACGCTAGATAAATGGGAGAATGTGTGGACGAATGGACTAAAATTTACATTAAATTATAGTTTGAAAGAAAACTTTTATAAAATGATGTATTATTGGTACTTGACCCCAAATAGACTAGCAAAAATGTATAAAGGGATTTCTAATAAGTGCTGGAAATATAGTCAAAATCCAGGTTCCTTTTATCATATGTGGTTGTCTTGCAAATATGAGAAAACATAACAACGACAATGCAAAAAAAATATTTAAGATACAAATATTAATGAAACCTGAAGTTTTTCTTTTAGGTATGATGGACAAGCCAATTGAAAAACAATTTGAGGTGCTATTACTTCACATAATGACAGCTGCAAGGATTTTACTTGCCAAACACTGGAAAGAAAAAGGGATGCCAATTGTTGAAGAATGGATTTTAAAATTGACTGAATTAGCAGAGATGGCAAAATTAACTGCTTTGATCAGAGATAATGTACTAGACAGCTTTATCAGAGACTGGAAGCTGTTTGTGAATTTTCTATGTGCTAAATATAATAACAGATAGTTAACAGAGGGATTTGAAGATTAATATAATGATTAGTTCAACCTGTTGACTGCTCTATCATCTATCTATCTATCTATCTATCTATCTATCTATCTATCTATCTATCTATCTATCTATCTATCCTATCTATCTATCTATCATCTATCTATCTATCTATCTATCTATTCTTTCAGCACCCAGCTACATGTTAAATTTAATTGATCAACTTTTGCTCTCTCTTTTTTTAACACTATTTTTGTTGTTGTTGTTAGGGTTGAATGTATGCTTTTGTTTTGTTTCATTTTCTTTTTGTTTTACTGTTTTGTATTTTATTTTTTTATGATAAAATAATAAATAATATAATTAACAATATTTTTTTAAAAAAGAAACATGTCAATTTGAGTCTTCAACTGTCTTTCACTTTAGTATATCACAACCAGCTCCAATGCTTCCTCTTTCTGAAGTTTCAATGTTATTGCAAGCTAATAAGTCTTTATCTGTATCTATATATCTATATCGCCTAGAAAACAACATGCAGGTAATTAAAAATGCAAATAAAAATTGGTAAAAGATGTCAAATGGCAATAATTATATTGATTGTACTGGTTTTTGAGTGTACATATAAGAGACAAATAAAAAAATAGCTTATTGCTATTGCAGTAGAAATAAATCTGTATTCCAACCTATCTCCAAGATGTCACATTGCAACGATAATATTACTGACATATCTAGTGATTTCCGCATCTGTACAACACAGACTTTCCCAGCTGAATCTGATGCAAACTTACCTCTATTCATCATGTCAGATGAGCATCTGACAGTATTTCCACTCTACAGTGCAAGAGCAATGGGGCCAGTTTATTGGAGTATGTCTCTTTTATTGATAACTCAGTTCTAGAGGCTATGTATGTTTGTGTTCTTATTTTGAACAGAGACATCTCAGCCCCAAATATAGCTATGTCGTGTTTAATGAAACAACACAAAGCACAAGAGCCCAGTTTTGTCTTTACTGAACAGTGGATGGGAAATCATTGTAATGTGCTTTGAACTTCTGCCTTTTTTGTTGAAACTGGTGAAAATCAAACTAACACTGGATTTTAATTTCTATCACAGGCCTGCACATAGTTGTGTTTTGTTACTTGAACAAGAAACAGAGGTGATTTCTTCAATCCATGGCACTGTTCCTAGATGTTGGAGATCATCTTGAAAACAAGCAAAACATTATAGATGTTGGAAACTATTAATATTGACATTGTTACATTCAATAATCAAATCTGATGTCTATAAAATGATTCCTATGGTTTTTCTTCTTGTAGACATCTTTCTTAAGTGCAGTCACCTCAAGGATTTTTGTACTTTTATGTATTTTCTATTTTGTTTATTTCATTTTTTTATCCTCCCACGCAAGAGTGATAGAAATACAGGTGAATGCATATTTCAATTTAAACTCAACTTGTACAATATAAAATGCCTTAGATGTCCTTCCATGAAGAGAAAAACACTTGTCACCTGGATATTGAGTTTGTTGTCTTAAAATAGGAAATAGGTTTTTCAGCAGAGAACCTTTCTTATCTTGTTCATGAGTTGATCAAGCATATATAAGTAGAAATTCAAACCTGCAAGAAATGTTGTAATTTAATTAACAAATGCTCAAAATTTGTAGTGGAACAAAAATAAGTGATTTAATATTGGTACACACACACACACACTGGATTTTTCAATTATTATCATCTTTCTGAAGGTTTTACCAATATATTATATAGATTTTTTGAGCATGTTTTTAGGTTGGCTATGGATCAGCTAAATTATAGCTGGGGTTTTTAAATCAAGCTGTAGATTCCTTATTAGATCAAAATATTACATCAGCTAATGTAATTCTGGTGCATGTATCTCAGTTTTTAGCTGAATGGATCAGTCATTGTAATATCAACACTACTACTACTACTACCATGTTTTCCCGAAAATAAGACCCTGTCTTATATTTTTTTGAACCCTGAAATAAGCGCTTGGCCATGCATTGCCATGCACTCAAAAGCCCAATTGGGCTTATTATCAGGGGATGTCTTATTTTGGGGGAAACAGGGTAGTATTTTTGTTAATTCTTGTTCTGGTTTATGATTCACACTGTATTGGCTCCTGTATTTAACTACCAAATATTAACTACTACTACTACTACTACTACTACTACTACTACTACTACTATTACTACTACTACTACTACTGTAGTTAAATACAGGAGCTAATACAGTGTGAATCATAAACCAGAACAAGAATTAACAAATATTTGGGTTCAATCTAAGAATTCTGTCATTATTTAACAAAACAAATAAGAACTAAAGTATTAAAGCTTTGTGTTAATAGAAGCTTAAACTTCATATATAGTACAGGTCTGTATATAAAATTGTGAGCCATAAATTGTTTCCAAGTTCACTTTAATTCTATATCTGACTTGTTAGACTTGTTACTTTTTACAGGGTTGCATATTCCCAAATGTTTCCTTAATTTCCTTAATTTGTCATTAGAGGAAAGTATATGTGATTTCCAATGTAAACCATAAAGTGTCTAAATAATAGAATAATGTGACTTGATTAAAACACTTGCAACAATGTTTAGAAAATGAGTTCTAGATATACTAATCATAAAATATCTTCTACCAGTTTTTTTGTTTCTGATATTTATGGTAAATTTTATATTTGTCTTTCATTTTTATTCCTATTGTTATAGGCATTATCAAGTGTTTAAATTCTGTATCTGTTAAATCATAGAGGTTTTAACTTGTTCATTTTCTCAGCATGTGTCATTAACAACTTGTAAATAAATCAACATATATTCTGACATTTTTTATTAGAACTTTTTCGAATAAGGTCAAGTTTCTAAGTAGCCTGATCTATTTTTTTTTCATTACCTTTGAACAATGCTGCTTATTTTTTAGTATTTGGAGATACTGAAATTAATAAGGGGATTCTGGCCACTTTGAATTAAAAAAAAACAATACAAAAGATGTTATCTTTGTTTTGTTAACAATTAGGTCTTGCAGTCTCTATGTATAATTATCTGCGTAATAGGTGTGAGGTTTTTTTTTTGTAGTTTCACCTCTTTTAAATAAATATTCAATATTAAAGCAAGGGGCAATTAATTTGGACAAATTCTTTTTTTATTATTTGTTAATAATCAAATGATCTCTTACATATTATGCATTTCAGTTTCTATAGATCATATGTAGGTGAACTAATCCAGTCGATAATCCCAGTTATTGATAATAATAATGATTATGATAATTTATAACGCAGTTTGAAATTTGCTAGTTTCAATTCACCGCATTCTCCTGGGTATTTTAAAACCTTAAACTTAATTCTCATTTATTTGATGACATAACATTAATTATTTATCTCTGCCACTTGTTTAATATTTTGTCTTCATTTTTTTTATTGGAATCATTTCAAACAGGACGTTAAACTTTGGCAAAATATTTACTTTAACTGCTGCTCTTCTTCCTACCCTTCTTTACTGGTTTATTTTATATTATTTATCTATAAGGCATCCATCAAATGACCCTTGGTGGCATATAAACATTAAAAGTACCATGCACAACATTTACCAATAGTTCTTGTGCTCATAAATAAACAATAATTCTACTCACAAAAGTAAAAAGCTCATCAACATCCCCAGTGCTCCTCTGACTCAATTGCTGGGGAGATCATCTTCAGTGTTTTAGAAACGCTAAGAAGGTTGCAGCTGTCTGAATCTCCCTGGATGTTGTTCCATAGGGCAGGCGTTGCACATCTCTGGGGTCCAATAAGATTACGCTGTTAAATATAAAGGACTCAAAACAAGCTAGATCTGCTGGGCTGAGCAGAGACAATGGGAGAGAGAAGATCCTGCTAATACGCTGGCTCTGTATACTAACTATATCATATTGGATAACTAATATCTTGTATTGCACCCAGTAGCCTAATGGGAACAATGTAGCTTGCAGAGCACAAGTGTAGTTGTAATGGGAAATGAGGAAAAAAATGTCTGTGCTGCTGCGTTCTGGACGAAATGCATCTTCTGAGTGTTCTTTAACATCAGCCCCTGTGTTCTGCCCCAGCGACGAGCCACCAATAATATGCACCCTGTACAAGATGTTACAGTGCTCCTAATGGCAGATAGCTAATGCATGAATCACTGTGATCCCAGGAATGGATGCAATTGGTGCACAAAGTAACCCAGGGGTGGGTTCCAACTTACCTCGCTGCCTGTTTCCGCCCTCCTGCGCCGCGTGAGCGCGCCGCGTGAGCGCGCCGCGTGAGCGCGCCGTGTGGGCGTAACAAAAAATCCAAAAAAACAAAGCCAAAAAAAAAGATGGCAACCGCAGGCACAGTGCAGGAAGTCGGCTTCTGCGCATGCTCAGAAGGGGGAAAAAAATCGATTAAAAAAAAAAAGAAGGCGGCCCCTGAAAAAAAGATAGCGGCCCCCACAGACCGGCACCGACTGATCTGGTTCGGTGATGTCATCGTGACATCACCAGCGGGTCGCTACCGGTTCAGGCGAACCGGTCTGAACCGGGAGGAACCCACCCCTGAAGTAACCCTGTGCAAACACTCTGATCTTCATTGCCACTTGTGTTTAAGCATGAGACAAGAGTCCAGTAGGACCTACAAATTGGGCACCAATTCTGATTGGACAAATGTAGCTCCATGGAGATTTAGACATGAAAAATCCCAGAGCAGACATTCTACCACATGTGGTGGACATGCCCCAGAGCAAAGAAATATTGGGAAAAAATTAAAAAATGGATTGAGGAAATAACAGAGCAGAAAATTGAGATGAGGCCAGAACTGTTCCTATTGGGAATAATAAAAGAAAATATTAGAAAAGAAATTTATTATATCATACAGCACATAATTACAGCAGCGAGAATCACATTCGCCCAAAATTGGAAGAAAGAGAAGATCCCCTCGAATGCAATGATTAGATGGATAAACTAACGATGGAAATGAGAGAGAGAGAGGAAATAATGTATTATAAAATATGGAATAGATGGTATGATTGGCTTGAAAAGAAAAGTAAAATTAATGTGTAAAGTAATGTAGGACGATGTAACAAAATGAAACAAATGTAATTTTAGAGTCTAAATGGTTGTAAAGCAATGTACAAAATGTATAAAGGAACAGATAGATATAAGAATGTTTAAGTTAAAAACAATAGCCTTAAATATGGAAAATGTAGAATTAAGAAAGAAATTCCGATATCGTAAAGCTGTATTAGTGAAATTATGTTTTGTTTTTTAAATGTGAAAAATTTCAATAAAAAGTATTTAACAAAAAAAGAAAAGGAAAATCCCAGAGCTAGGTGGTCTTAAAACTCATAGCTGCTCAGTCTTGTTAGTATTGAGCTGAAGCTGTTTCTGCACATCTAGATCTTCACAGCACTGGGAAAGGGCCTTGATAGCAGCGGGTGGTTGCTCCCAGTTCAGCCCGGTTTGGCAAAACGGTAGCGGCGGGAGGCTCCGCCCACCTGCCTGGGACGCTTCTGCGCATGCGCAGAAGCGTCACGTGCGCGCGCGAACCGGTAGTGACGGGATTTACAACCCACTACTGCTTGATGGCATTGTTTTGTCAGCCCAAGGTGGAAAGTCATCAGCAGAGAGATGATACTGCACTCTGTGCCACCAAATCCCCCCATAGTGGCTTCATGTAGATGTTAAATAGGAGCAAATAGAGGTTGGAGTCCTAAGGCACACCATAAGTAGGGGTCTTAGGTTGACCTCTCATCCCTATCAATATCAACTGAAACTGGCCCTGGAGAAAAAGAACCAGTGTAACATGGTGCCTCCAACTCCTAATCCACTGAGTTGGCCCAGGACACCATGATCAGTGGTACTGAAAGCTGCTGAAGGATCAGAAGAATCCTGTCAGGTCTGCCATCTTCAGCTACTTTGTTTCACTTCGTTGGCATCCTGCCATAAATCAAAAGGGCGGGAAGGGAAGGAATTTGGGGAGGTTTGAGCTGGAGAAAAGAAGGGAAATGACAGGGGGAGGGAGACAAGCTGATAGGAACCAGAGGTGTCAAACTGGAATGAACCAGCTGCCAAGGACACCTGGCCTGGGAACGGAATGTAAAGCTATTTTGAGAAGTGCCCAGCTTCAAAGAGGTTTCCAAAGCATCAAACCAGGACTCTATTGGACACTGTTGAACTGGTCAAGGGGGAGGGCCAGGGAAAGGGGGAAAATTATAATCTTTTGTGCGGGAATATTCAGATCTAGTCTTACTTTCGCTACAATCACTTGTCTTTAGTAAAAGAACCTATCACTTCAACCAAATGGAGTTGAGGGTCTTTCTTTCCTAAGGATCTAAGTCGGGCAGGTCTGACAAATCCACCACTCCATCCTGAGTCCTCCATGGAACATTGACAAGCATGACTAATGCTATCTCTGTACTATCACCAAATCCAAACCAAATCTGAACATAACAACTGAAAAAAGTCCAGATAACCAGCTTCTGTTGGAGTTGTAAGCCAACCACCTTTTCAACCATCTTCCCTAAATAAAATAAAGAAGTTGGAAATTGTAAAAAATATGTCCAAATATCTTGGGTCCCTTAATAGGCAAATGCTTAAAGAATGTTTGCAAAAGCCTAAAATTATATGCAATTTAATACTGTTCTTCTTAGATCTCTGATTTATGAAGTGGATTTTGCTTAATCTTTGGGATTTTGAGAAGAAACATTTTAAAATCTACTATCTCATTATACACGTTGTTACACATTTTAATCACTCTGTGGAGAAAATTATAAGCTTTTGGCAATAGCATTAGATGTACGATCATTATTTTCTCCTTCTCCCTGGATGGTAATCTCTGCAAAATTCTTTCATCTTTCTTGACATCTCACCCATAAGTAAAACATGTTTAGATAAGAGCCTGTTTTAGTCACTACATAATATCAGTATTTAAGCATCAGCATTGCAGCTTCGGCTTTTATATTTAAAAGCTATAAAATAATGAAATATTTCTGCATTTTTTTATGCATGCTGAAACAATACCAATAGAATGTGGTTTAACTGTTAAGTCCTGGAACCCTATTAATTCATTTTGGATACTTCTAAAAGGTCTCTTGGGCTCGGGCGCCATGACGGTTCCCCCCACGACCCCCACGACCGAAGGCTTCGGGCTGGGCAGTGGCGACGGACTGGCCGGCTCCGGCGCGAGCAGCAGCGTTCCGGGCACCCAGGTGGTGGCGGCGACAACGACAACACCCACGGGGTTCATGTTTGGCTCAGCGGCCACGATGACGCCACAGCCAGCTCAAGCTCAAGCAGGCCTCGCTGCCGTGGGAGGCTTCAGCTTTGGCGGGGCGGCCCAGATGAGAGCTTCAAATTTCAGCCTCAGCTCGCTGGGGAGCGCCCCGCTGCAAACGGCGCCTATCGGCCCGACTTTTAGAATTGTTCCGGCCTCCACCAACCCCGCTGTGGGCACAGCAGCTGTATCGCAGGCAGCCTCGGTCTTCAGCTTCGGGACAATGTCCACCGGTTTTGACTTTGGAGCCTTGGCTCCAGCAGCTGTCACTTCCACCACCACAGCCTGTCCTTTGGGGCTAAACCTGGAGATACCACTGTCACCTCGGTGGCACCTGCCATTACAAGTTCATCTTCCCTCCTCGGCCTATCAGGGCCCACACTGTTTGCATCTGTGGACAATAACTTTTAACTTTAATTTTATTTGATAGGATCGATTTTGCCTTGGGGGGTGTATGTGTATGTGGGTGGGGGAGTGGGGGTTGATAGGATGGAAGGGGTGAGTGTGGAATGGGTGAATGGGGGAGGAATGAGGGAGCCGGGGGGCATGGAATGGACCCCCCTCTGCTGAGTGTGCAAACAGAAGCAGATGGGGGCTAGGATGTGACCCTCGGCTTGGTATGGATGTGGTGCCTTGCCTGCTGGGGAGGAGGGGGGCTATTGAGGTGGGGGAGGGGATCTCCGGGGTCTTGG
>QLTV01000591.1:447278-472287 GCA_003457575.1 Thermophis baileyi | reverse complement strand
GAGCCCATTCTGAGGCGGACAGTTTTTCCCCCCCCCCAGAACCAAGGATGGACAGTCGACAAAGTCTTTGGGAGGCAATACCCATAGCCACTCGGTCTTGTCTGGGTTAAGTCTGAGCCTGTTAACTCCCATCCAGACCCTCACAGCCTCCAGGCACCGGCACATCACGTCCACCGCTTCACTGAACTGACGCGGGGTGGAGATGTACAACTGGGTATCATCAGCATATTGCTGATACCTCACCCCGCATCGTCGGATGATCTCACCCAGCGGTTTCATGTAGATGTTAAATAAGAGGGGAGAGAGGACCGAGCCCTGAGGCACCCCGCAAACGAGGGGTCTAGGGGTCGACCTCTGTCCTCCTGCCACCTGGGTCATTAACAACTTACATGGTTGCCCTCTTGATGGCAACCAAGTTTTTGCCACATGACTTGAGAAGTGACATTCAGGACAGGAAGGCCATTTAAAGTATCTCTTCTTTGTTTCTAGATTCAGATCAATATTTGCTTATCCATGCTTTTTTTTTCCCTTTCAAATTTGCACTACTGCATCTTTTCCTTTGCTACTTTTCTGAACCTTGATCAGATGTTTTGTTCCTTTTCCAATTGCACACACATACACACACAACCGTAAGTTGAATGGGCCTGAAAGGAAAAACATGGAAGACAAAAAAAATCATTAAAGGACTGTTTTAATAGAGGAAGCACACACACAAAAGACCCCAGACATAAAGATGACAACAATGAGAAAGATGGAAGACGTTTCTTCATTTTTCTCCTTCCAAGCTGCAGTTCATGGTATCCCACTGACAACATTATTTTCATGAATTTCCTTTTTGTAAGTTTATACAATACATTCCTACACAATCCAGTTTAATAGTTCATCCCTCTTATTCCCCACATCTCCTCTCAACTTCCTCCATAATCCTTTTTTTTTTTTACTATGGGATAAAAAAGATAAAAAACCCTAATTATTTCTTATATTGATCTTGATAGATGGTGTTAATTCACTATCTCTAGCCATTGCCAGAGTGAGTTAATTTTTTCCTTTGCTTCTCAAGAAAGGGGAATATAAAAGTAAAAAGCATGGATCGAGTTTTTTTTTCTTCTAAAGCTACATTAGTACTGATAATCAAGGCATATTGGAGTCATTCCTGTGTCACGATGGAACAGCTCTGAATTAGAAACAACTCCAAGGGCAAATTTAGTTTGCATAATGTACATGCATAAAGATAGAAATATGATATTTCGTTAAGGTAGGTTTTACTGTTGTAGTTTGTTTGCAGTAGCACAGTAGCTAATTTCACGAATGAGTAACTAAATTTTGATCTTGTTTTAATTTTCAGATTTTTTTAAATCTATGTTTACAACAATACAAGTTTTCTTTGGGTCAACAATAATATGCAATATGTTTAAACAGTTTAGTTTAAACACCACAATTCTGCAAATTATTTATCTTCATGTGTTCTTCTAGTGGGGTTCGCAGACTTGCAATGAGTAACTTTGAGAGACAGCCTAGCCCTAGATATTTGCAAGAGCCAGCTGCAGTCTGAAAAAAGCTAACAGGGAGAAGACATCTGCAAAGCAAAATGCCTCTGTCCTTGCTCTTGAAATCTAATCAGACTAAGGAAGATGTACCCAGCAGCCATCATCTGTAAATCCAGCCCCAGGCTCAGACGCCTTCTCTGTCACCATTGGTGACAACCCAGTTGCAGAATGAATACTCCCAACCCACCTTCCATTAGTTACCATAGATACAAGCCATTCTAATTCAGGCCATGATCTGCTTTAAGTGAGAGGAAAGCTCCCACCAAAAGAAAAAGATATGAAAACTTCCAGCCTTGCCTAACACCGTATGTATGTTACATATAGCAACACATCCAATCCCTAATAAAAATTAACTGAGATAGGCTGGAGAAATGGGCTGTAGTGCAGGAAATTAAATAATAGATTTAAATTACAGAAGGCAGATTCTGACTGAACGTTAAGAAAAACTTTCAAACAATAAGAGTAGTTTGACAGTGGAACAAATTACTTAGAGAAGAGGTAGGTTCTCTTTCACTAGAAGTGCTCAAGCAGAACCTAGACAATCATCTATTTAGGATGTTTCAATCTGGATTCATACACTGAGCAGAGTGCGCACTTGATCACTTACATAGCTCTATCAATTCTATAGTCCTATGAGCCTAAATGATATTGATATTCCAATCAATTTCAACCTTCCTGCAAACATACACTACATTTTTCTTTAAAAAAAAAAAGATCAACAAACAATTGGGTTGTGATACATTACTCCCCACCAACTCAGTCATAGAAAAGTAGCAATTTAGGTCATTAATTCCAGTTATTTAGACCTAGTGTAAGAATGTGCATCAAAGCATGTCCACAAATATCTATTAGGCCTCTGCCTGAACACATCCAACAAAAGAAATCTCCTTAGTTGAGTCCCCTCCCAGATTTCCTTTACAATTCCGTTTTCCCCCTCATTCAGCTAAAATATTATTCCTGTAATTTAAGGCTATTCTATGTCTGAACTCTGAACACAGAGGGCAAGAGCTATCATATCTTCTCTCACCAGAGACTTAGAGCATTTTAGAGAGACATCTAGTCATCATTGTACCAATGTTACAGTAATGAAAACAGTCTTTATCTTGCCTCAGAGGTGACACTAGAAAATGCTCCAAGACTAATGGGGAAATGCTTCTAGATTTCTTAGCCTTTACTTAGAGATATTCATTTTATTCAGTCTCTTTTTATAGAATTGCGTACAGAATGCTGACCATCTCTTTGCCCTTCTTTGTATCTGTTCTGATTTGTCAGAATTCTTCTTAAAATGTGGTACCCAGAACTGAATCTGGAACTTGGGATGGAGTCCAACTACTGTAAAGTAGAGCAGAATGGAAAATTACTTTCTGGAATGTGGACCTGATACTTCTGTGCCTATGGACTCAAACTATGCTTATATTTTCTGCAATCCTACTGTCTATTTTACATTTCATTCTATTTTCACATTACTTCTTGAATCTATCAATATCATTTTGAATTTTGTTTCTGTCTTCTACATTATTAAGTGTTTCAACCAATTTAGTATAATCAGCAAGTTGAGCAAGCAGTCTCTCTACCTCTTTGTCCAAGTCATTAATAGAGAAGGAACATTAGGCCCAAAACTGAAATTTTCAACACCCACTGTGATCAATTTTATACTTCAGTAGATGGGGGGAAATTACCAATTAGATTGTCATTTGGTAATTTGTCATATACTTTGTCAAGTTATGTAGTGTAAATTCTTTTTAAAACATATTTCAATTAATATTTAGTTGTAGAAAGATGAATGCCAGAAAACTTCACATTAATATTAGTGTATATGATGGTGTGAAGTCTAGCAGTGATACATTATGAAAATCTTGCTCCCGCAAAATCCATGAAGGATTTTGTTAACACTCAATGCCGTTGATAATTAGAGCCATATCTATTTGTTGTGCTCTAGTAGTTATCAGAATATTTGCAGCCCGGATAGGGTAGGCTTACTATATTTTCCTGGTAAACTAGAAGCTTTGCATGGATAGGTTTGGGATTCAATATCTGGCATTCACTACTAAACATAACCATACAAACTTGCGAAAAATTGCCCATATTTGAGATTCTACAGCTAGTAATAGAGTAATTGGGATTTGTATAGCTGGCCTTGTCTGGAATAATTTACTTTGTTTTCTTTTTTACGTTCCTTAAATTATTCATTAAAACCAAGGAAATCACAAATTTAAACATTTTGAAAGAAGCAAAGCTTTATCTCACAGTTATAACCTCCTATCTCAATAGACTTTTTTTCCTAAACAATTTATACACTGAGTTGGTTTGAAGCTCATCTAATATAGATGCATTATTCCCTTATATTTATATTTATTTATTTATTTAGTACTAATTCCCTCTGGATCTGGGAGAGAGTGGATCTGAGAGAGAGGGAAGACAATTCTCTTGCAGATGGTCCAGAAGCCCATCTGCAAGAGAATTGTTTGAAGTGCATGAAGAATGGAGTATATGGGTTGGCTGCTGAGTGACTTGATCAGAGAGCAGCATTCTTGACAAAATCTCTATAGTTATTGTGGACGTGAAGGTTATAGTGAAGGTTAAGAGTGCAAATTCTTTGATCCTCCATAGATCATCCAAAAGGAATGGTAGGAATGATGTGAGTGCTTCCCATCAGCAAGAGGCAGGCATTGTTGCAGTTCTTGGAAGAATATCCTGTCTTTCACTGAACCATAATCTCCCCAGAGGTCTGTTGCAATTAAGTTCTAAGTGAAGACATTATTGGGAAAATTTCTCTTGGGCTTTTTCAAAGTGGGGCAGCCAATGATGAAAAGCTATGTGATAAAAACAACAGTCTCCGTCATTTCTAGCAATAAAATAACCGTCCAAAATCACCTACAGAAATTTGACAGAAAACTCAACCAGTGTGAGAATAAGGTTGACATTTTTCTGGGTAAGAAAACTTTTCAGATATCACAAGGCACACTTTGGCAATGCATCCACTGTACCCTATTGTATACATTATATTTCACAATTTTATGTGGAATTTTAAAAAAATATGAATAAAATAAAGACTTCCTTCCTTCCTTCCTTCCTTCCTTCCTTCCTTCCTTCATTCATTCATTCATTCATTCCTTGTCTCAAATACTTTTCTATCAGAGAAAGGAAAATATTTCAGTTTCTTCAAATGTAGCAGTAATTAATCTATTATTAAAAGCTCGAATCCATAAAGTTTCCACAGATACATTGTCGGATATAATGAACATATAAAATTAAGAAAGGATTGTTGATGTTCTTGGATCCTTAAACTGTAAATACATGTTAGAATCTCTGTGTACAATAGTCTTTAAGCACATAGTGTCAACTCGCAGAGATTTCAAGTTGCCATGAAAAGAAGGGGGGAAAGCTGGAGGAGGGCTAACTGCCCTAACTGTAAATGCATTCCACAAATGTTTCTTTTACTGATTGTGTCCTAGGCTACCAGAGTCAGAAGGAGGGGTATGGGGGTCACAACCCGCCAACGTGATTAATTGGACAATGTGATTTATGACAGGGCCAATGAGAAGGGGGGAAACAGGGTCATGACGACGTGCAGCCTGCGTGAACTCAGTTCTGGCTGCAACGGAGTATTGCCGAGATGTCGCTTTTAATAAATCTTTGTATTTCTTTTGGACTTTGTCACATGGCTCCTGAATTAATTAGAGCATCTTTCGGAAACTTCACACATAGATGTCTTAATAGGGCTGTGCCGATTGGTTTAAACCATTTCAAATTACTAAATCTGTTTGGATTGTTACCTTAATCCAAAAGGCCCATACATTTAGAAATTAAATAGTTCCTCTTTTTATTCAAAATGTTGAATCTAGTTTATATTATTTGATTGTTAACAGTAATTAAAAATCCAATAGTTTGAAATGCATGTGATTCAATTTGCTCAGTCTATCCAATGCTTTTGATACGATTCAAAAAGTTTATTAAATAGCAGATTAAGTCAAATTTCAATCAGATTTCATCTTGAAGGGTGAGGAAGTTGCATGATTCCCATCCAGTATAGTTGAACTGACATTCCCAGAAGCCCTAGCATTGCATAGCTAATCACGAGAGATACTAGGAGTTCAAAATATGAGTTTTCTATCTTTGCTTTATACAGAAAAATATCCACTCCTGTTAAATGCCTTTCTGAGATGTTGCTTGACTTAACCTCAGTGTGCACCAGACATCTACAAGGATTATTAAAAAAAAAAACCTAGCATGGAGGACTTTTTCAGTTTATGCACATTTTGAAAACTGTTCATTAAACAACCATCTCATGCATATCAAATATAAAAGTTAATTCATGGCTAGGAGGCAATATCTGAATATGGTGTGAATATGGCACCTTATCAGCTAATGATGTATTATCATAAAGCCAGTTCTAATTTTGAGCAGGTTTAGGATGAACACTTTTGCATCCTAAACACAATTCATGCAATTCATTTTGAAACAGATGACTTCCAAGAATTTGTTTTATTAATTTTGTTAATTTCTTTAGAACTACAAAATTGCAATTAAACTAATGGTTTTAATGAGATAGCAGTTGCTTACTTAAATCAATGTAGCATCTTTAGCAAGAAATTCAAGCTCAGTGATTATCCTTATATAGTAATAACTGCATTCCAATTGCGAGGGCAGAATGTGTCATTTACTAGTGTGAAAAAACAACAACACACTTTAATGCTCAGCAAGATTGAAACAGACTGATAGTCTGTTCAATCAGACATTTGTTTCTCAACAAAACTGAGGCAATTCTGCTCCCTTTCCTGTAACAGAAATGAAAAAGATACACTGGCAAAATTGACACTGATATTCACTTACTGTAATTATTTAACAAGGAAGTTGTGATAGAATTGGGGAATATCAAACATCTCAAAAAACTCTCGGTTAGTGATTCAATGATTTGACCCTGTTTATCATTAGAAACACCTTACAAAATTCCAGTTCCGAGGCCAAACATTGAGAAAAATGTTGTTAACTGTGACACGTCAAATCATTTTTTTCATCAGCTCCTGTCATTTCTAAGATATATAAAGTGCAGATAATGAATCTGTTTTCAAACTATCTAGTTTTAATAAAATATATACTGTATTGTTCTCATAAAATTAACCACAATCAATAGATATTGCTCTCATAAGCTAATTAAACACAATATATTTTAAAAATTAAACTTGCACTTATTTCTGTTTCTGGGATCCATTCTTAAGAATGAATGGCATTTTGAAGGTTAAGAAATGACAATTGAGCAACTTTTAGGAATGCACATGACGAGAACTTTAAATGGCGATGCTGTTCATTCAGAGAATACCAAAATAATGAGATAATACCCTCAAATATTTATTATAGTCACAGACCAGCATAAGAAAGATGGGTACAATCAATTAAAAAGCATAAAAGGTACAACAGAGTCTAAACTAATAATAACTTTTAAAATGCTAAAAGATATAAAACAAAAATTGTATATAACAACAAAAATCTTAAAAGAATCTAAGAGGAAGAGTAAAACATTAGATGGTTGTAGGGTAGCATAAAAATCAGTATGTGGCAGATTCTATCTATCAAATTACAGAGCACCCTAGAATGAACAAGATGCTTTTTTAGTCTAGGGTATGGCATAGGTCATTGTCTGACAGATTTTAAGCACTGCTGGTTGTTTGAGGAACCAAAATGGCAACAGACTAGTAGCTCCTGAAATAAGCTTCCAGTTTATGAAACAATTTCTTCTTGTTCCTCACCTATTTTGCACGTGTCAGACCTGCCCAGTTAGGTTCCTTAGGAAAGAAAGACCCTCAACTCCATTTGAGTGAAGTGATAAAAAATAAAATAAAACCAAGAGGAGCTGCTGCAAACATGCTCCGGCAGCAGCAGCCCTCTCCACCCCCGGACCACTTACAGTATGATGTTCTACATACTATTCTATCAAAGACCTCATCCTGAGTGAAGTGATAGGTTCTTTTACTAAAAGTTCCTGGTTGCAGTAAAGTCAGGCTAAAACTAAGATTCCCGCATGAAAGGTTACGATTTCCCCCCTCATACCAGCCTTCTACCCCTTGACCAGTTCGTCTTCAGCCAATGGAGAGCCACATAGGTGTTTTGAGAATCACTGAGATGTTTGGGGCAATCCACATTCCATTCTCAGGCCTTGAATACTGGCACAAACTGGTTCTGAGCTTCCCTGGTCTTCATCAAGCTGTCATCCCCCCTCCCTTATTCCCATCATATCTCCATACATGTTTATTGCCCATTTGTCCTCCATTCCCCCCCCCCTAATTTTTGATGGTAGGATGCCATCAAGGCGCCAAGCCGAAGATGACAGAACTGACAGGATGTCTTTATATCTACAATACTAGTATTGTCCTAGAAATCTCAGGTTCAGTTACCTGGCATGCAAGCCCAATGAACCATATCAGAGCTTAGATGTGGCTTAAATGTTGGATTGACACACTGCCCATAGATCCAGCCAGGAATTAATTAAAGAACATTCACCTACCTTTCAGTTATTCACTATATTTCACCAGTGTGTACTCTTAGGTCTTTAGGCTGGCAGTTCAGGATCAGCTCAGCACAACCAAGTGAGGCCTTCAGGGGTAGCCCAATGTTGGGCACCAGAATTGTTGTCCCAGAAATCATTTACCTGGTGTGAAAGCCCAATGAATCACACCAGATAAATTGAAAGGAAGAAAGAAATTTTATTTGCAAACGAAAGGGTTACCCAGAAACAAGTTTCAAATGGGCACACCTCAGCTTGGAGTGGATTCTCTTTTACACAATTTTGAAAAGCATATATTGCCATGAGCCAGTCATGGAAAGACACATTGTAAACCAATCATTAAGAGCAACATAATGCATACATCTTAAGTGCGATAGTTCAACTAAAGGTTATATAGTAGGTCAAGAACGCTGTCTTATTAAACATATTCCTTATCAGTAGAAACCCTCCTGAGCAACTTGGTACCAAGGTTTTATCTATCACCCTAGGTACCAGGCACTTTTGAGCTAGAAGACAGATAGTTTAACTCAAAGTATCATAATCTCCGCCTAACAAAGCAGTTCAACTCCATGCAAGTTGATGCTAGGCCCCATAACTATTTGTTCATTATTTCTATGTGCTAAATAACAAGCAATACCTTAATACATGTCTAACAAAGTTTCTTAATACATAAATACAATTGGATTAAGGCTTAATAAATGGCTAAATGAATTTGGGCTGATTAGGCTGGCATAACACTAGTGTAAATTCTGAAAATAAAAACCTAGATCAGTGTTTCTCAACTTTGGGAACTTTAAAATGTACAGACTTCAACTCCCAGAATTCTCAAGCCAGAATGGGTGAATTCTGGGTGTTGAAGTCCACACATATTATTGTTCCCAAGGCTGAGAAACACTGTGATAGATTAGATTAGATTAGATTAGGTTAGGTTAGGTTAGGTTAGGTTAGGTTAGGTTAGGTTAGGTTAGGTTAGGTTAGGTTAGACAGACAGACATTCACCTTTTAGATACTGAGTCAGAAGCTAGAGTAGGTGAAGCATAAGATGGTATAGATGGAGCCAGCAGGTGCAGACCAGTTTCTGTCCATGTGCCTAAGCTGCAAGAGCTGTCTGTCTGTATTTTCTGATTAACAAGCAGCCAATTTGTTTTAGGAGCCCCAGACCACTTTAAAAACAGCTTAAGATGAACAGTCATAGCTCAGATTCCCAGGGATGAAGTAAGTGGTCTCATAAGTCAGGAAATAGGACAAAGTCATAGTTTGATTACAGTATGTAGTTCTCCACATGTAATTGTTTGCATAGCTTCCTAACACTTCTTGGATTATAATCATTTTAATATCCATAATAATTCATGATGCTGCCATGAACACTGGTACAGATGAATACGTGCACAGTCTGTTGCTCCTCAATAGAAACTTGACATGGTGTCTGTATGTGTGGTTTTGTGATTTTCATAGGATATGCAATAAGTGGCAAATTGAACCTGCATCCAACACTTGCTGTTTAATTTTTAAAAATACATATAGATCATTGACCTATGTATTTAATGTTGTATACACACTTCTTACTTTCAGTGCAGATCTAATGTTTAGTAAACAGTTGAAGTCATTTGAGATTGCAGTCTCTCCAATAGGTTAAATCACCACTGAGTAAGTAAACAAACTTTAGTAATTTTTTGTTAATTAATGAAATCATATTGTAAATTGAGTTTCTCTTTTCCAGTATCTTATGTCACAGACTGTGTACGAAAGTTTTGAGAAGCTGGTCAAGTTAAAATAATCCATTCATTTATATTTCATTTATAGCTACATAAGGACAAAAATAGAATATGAAATTGCTCTCAGATGCATTCTACAGTGAGGAAAATGCAACCATAAACTTAAAAGATTTTAGGAGGAATGTGTATCTTTTAAAAATCCTTGAGGACAATTCTTGACAGTTTAAACATAGTGAACCCCAACTAATTAAACTTTCAAACTATTTTCTCAGCAAATGCAAATATCCACTCAAAAGATCTGGACTGTCTATGGCAGTGATGGCGAACCTTTTTTGGTTCGCGTGCCAAAAGGGGGGAGCGCGGGGTGTGTGTGTGTCATGCGCATGCGTGCCCACACCCATAACTCCATGCGCCTCCCCCGCGCATGGGCGCATGACCCCCACCCGCTCCCGGCACGCGATGGCATGCCCGTTTTTCACTCTCCCCAGGCTTCAGAGCCTTTCTAGGAGCCTGGAGAGGCTTCAGAGCCTTTCTAGGAGCCTGGAGAGGCCCTCCGGAGGCCAGAAATGGCCCATTTCAAGTTGGGAAACGGGCCATTTCTGGCCTCTGGAGGGCCTCCGGGGGGTGGGGAAGGCCGTTTTCGCCCTCCCCAGGCTCCTAGAAAGGCTCTGAAGCCTGGGGAGAGCAAAAAAATGGGACTTCCGGTCCAACCAGAAGTCGGCAAATGGAACGTTTCCAGCCTCCAGAGGACCTCTGGGGGGGTGGGGAAGGCCGTTTTCACCCTCCCCAGGCTCCTAGAAAGGCTCTGGAGCTTGGGGAGAGCAAAAAACGGGCCTTCCCCACACCCTCTGGAGGCTGGAAACATCCTGTTTCCCAACTCCCAGTGGGCCCAGAAGGCCCGAAAATCAGCTGGCAGGTGCGCGCATGCGCACCGGACCTGAGCTTGCGTGCCCACCGATATGGCTCTGTGTGCCACTTGTGGCACGCGTGCCATAGGTTCACCATCACGGGTCTATGGTTATCCACAATATGAGAACATAAGCATGCTATGATCCAACAAATAAAAGACCTATTTAGTTCAGGCTTTGTTCTATCAAAGGCCAAGACCCAATAAAATTGGAAGCATTCTAGAAATTACATGTACTTCAATTAACCTGCAGAGAGAAAAGTGAAAAAATATGCAAAAAGCATTTAAAAAGCCAAAATGCCTGCCTCTGATGGGATCTCCCTTGTTTAAATGTGGATTTTGGATTATATTAACTCCTGGCAATTAATTATTTTCTTAACTTAAACATTTAATAAAGCAGTAACTACAGAATGGAATTGAATTCTACAGTTCATTGACCATAATTGTAGGGTGTATAATCATATATATGATTACTAATCTGAATGGAAGGTGAGACTAATAGGTTTTCTATTTAGAAAACTTAATCATGAATGTTTAGCCTCTGCAAATCTGTCCTACAACAACATATCAATATTTCTATTAAGCAGTAAATTTCAAATATGCTAACTCTGTAAAAGTGTTGATTACTTAGTTTTGCCAAAAGTATTTATTGTGAGTCTATAAAACTGAAATTAAGTTCTTGTTAAATGCCCCAGTCTGTATAAAGAGAATTATTGCATTTAAGGAGAACTTTTCTTTTAAATTAGAATCCTGTTTCATCCCCAAATGCCATAAAAATTCTAAATAAAATTTTTGTATTATTATCTTTAGGAATTTAAAACAGCTGAAATCAAATAGAGGGTAGAGTGATGACACAAATTTAATATGGTCAAAGTAATTCATACAAACAGCTGTTGAACAAATAACATGTAAATGTCACTACAATCATTAGATCAGAATTCTACTAAAAGAACCCAATAAGTGAAACATACATAATAAAATAAATAAAAATAGTTGTATCATTGACGCAATTAAGTCTCAGAGAATTTTATTGATTGATTGATTGATTGATTATGTGCTGTCAAGTTGGTGTTGAGCCTTGGCTCCCACATGGTGACCTGTCCCTAAGCAAATGCTAAAATTAAATTCATCCACCTTGCTGTTTGTTTTCTTCTTCTCATTCTGTGTGGATGACCTTAGGTATGAGGGGAAGAGATGCTCCTAGGAAATAATCAGACAAGACAGGCAGGAGCATATTGCAACATTGATGTTACCCCTCTCAGATAAACAAGACAAGAAACATGACTAGATGAACTAATTTACTTTATTATAAGGCTAAATTAACAGAATTTTGTGAGTCTGAATGTACAAACTTCCTGCCACCATTTTTAACTACTAATCCATTGGGGGCGGGTGCTCCCTAAATTTTTTTCTCTGACCCTTAAGCCACTGGGGGCTCCTGCCTCTCTTGTCTGATTGTTTTCTAGGTAGCATTTTTGCGCTCATTCCCCAAGGTCATGCACACATTCCATTACACTGTGAACAGCAAGATAATAGGCAAAATTGAGGCTTTAGATCAGGGGTGGGTTCCAACTTACCTGGCTGCCGGTTCGCTCCCTCCTGCGCCGCATGGGCGCGTTTTGCGCGCACGTGCATGCGCAGTAACAAAAAATCCAAAAAATTTTTAAAAAAACAAAGCTGAAAAAAAGATGGCAACCGCATGCACAGTGCCGGAAGTCGGCTTCTGCACATGCTCAAAAGGAAAAAAAATAAATAAAAAAAAATAAAAAAAATCAAAAAAATAAATAAAAAAAAATTCAAAAAAAAGATGGCGGCTCCCACGGACCGGCACCGACTGATCCGGTTCGGTGATGTCATTGTGATGTCACCAGCGGGTCACTACCGTAAAGGCAAACCGGTCCAAACCGGGAGGAACCACCCCTGCTTTAGATAGATAGAAACATAGTTAAGTATTTCAATCAACCAGAATAGATATGGAAAGGGACCTTGAGGAACCGAGGTGGTGCAGTGGTTAGAATGCAGCACTGCAGGCTACTTCAGCTGACTGCTAGCTGCAGTTCGGCGGTTCAAATCTCACCGGCTCAAGGTTGACTCGGCCTTCCATCCTTTTGAGGTGGGTACAATGAGGACCCAGATTGTTGGGGGCAATATGCTAACTCTGTAAACTGCTTAGAGAGGGCTGTAAAGCACTATGAAGCGGTATATAAGTCTAAGTGCTATTGCTATTGCTATTGAAGGTCTTCTAGTTCAATCGCCTGCTCAAGCAGGAGACCCTATGACATTTCAGATAGGTGGCTGTCCAGTGTTTTTTTTTCAACCTCCAGTGATGAAGACCCTACAACTTCTGAAAGCAAGTTGTTCCACCAGTTAATTGTTCTCACTGTTAGGAAGTTTCTCCTTAATTCCAGGTTGCTTCTCTCCTTGAATAGTTTCCATCCATTGTTTCTTGTTTTGCCTTCTGGTGCTTTGGAAAATAAGTGACCCCCTCTTATTGCCAGCCCCTCAAATACTGGAATACTGCTATCATGTCACCCCTAGTCTTTATTTTCTGTAGACTACCCATACCCCTGCAACCATTCTTCATATGTTTTTTTTTTAATCTCCAGGCCTTTAATCATCTTAGTTGCTCTTCTTTGCACTTTTTCCAAATTCTCAACATCTTTTTCTAATGTGGTGACCAAAACTGGATGCAGTATTACAGGTGGAGTCTTCATAAGGATTTATAAAGTGGTACTAATACTTCATATGATTTTGATTCTATGCCTCTTATACAACCAAAGATTATATTAGCTTTTTTTTTTTTTGCTTCTGCTGCATACTGCTGGCTCATGTTTAAGTGATCGTCCACTAGGACTCCAAGGTCGCTCTCACATTTACTGTTTTTGAGCAAGGTTTCACCTAATCTGTACTTGTACCTTTGATTTTTCCTGCTTAGGTGTAAAACCTTGCTTTTCTTCACATTAAATTTCATGTTGTTGAATAGGGCCTATTGTTCAAGTCTGTCAAGATCTTTTTGGACCCTGAGCTTGTCATCTGGGGTGTTGGCTATTCCTGCCAGCTTAGTGTCATCTTCAAATTTATGAGTACCCCTTCTATTCCTTCATCTAAGTCATTTATGAAGATATTGAAGAGTACTGAGCCTAAAATGGAACCTTATGGTACCCCACTCCTTATTTCCCTCCATGTAGCTATAGTACCATTAAGGATTACTCGTTGAGTAAGGTTTGTCAGACAGTTACAAATCCATCTGGTGATGATGCTATCTACCCCACATTTTTCTAGTTTAGCAAGAAGTAGGTTGTGGTCTACTTTGTCAAATGCCTTGCTGAAGTCTAAGTATTTCCACAGCATTTCCTTGGTCTACTAATTTAGTCACTTTATCAAAGAATGAAATAAGATTGGTTTGGCATGAGCTGTTTAATTTGAATTAGTTTAAATTTCTACAGCTAGCTGAATTGCTTCTATTAAAGGAATTTGCTGACAGTTTGGGCAAATATTTATGTAATTTAGAGCAAGTGACTAGAAAAATTTCCTGTATTCCAAAAGAGGAAAAACAATGAAGGGTTTAGTGACTATCAGTCTAATATCCATAGAAAATAATTGTGGATCTATAGGGACCTTTAGACTGAACTATGCATTAAAAGGGGCACAGAAACATATCAGCCCCTCCTATGTAAACTAGATAGGAAATATTACTGTGTTTCCCAGAATGTGCTCAAAAATAAGCACTGAGGCTTATTTTTGGGGGGGGTGGTCTTATTTTTTTTCACCTACAGTAGGCAGCCAGCACAGGGGGCCGATGGGAGTGGGATTGCTGCTATCTCCAGCCCCACCCTCCGTCCCATAGTTTACTTATCTGCAGCACCAACCAACCAAGCTCTCGACACACCCCAGACTTCGCCCACCCTGCCTGCTGGCCCTGCTGGGACACTGTAGCTCGGGTCATGCTCAGGCTGCTGCTACGATGAGGCAGAAGGCCATGTGGAATGTCGGAATCAGCTCCCCCCCACCCACCTCTGCCCCACCCGCACATCACTTTCTGAAAGGAAGATCGGACGGAAAGTCCCCCCCACCCCCACAGATCACTTTCTGAGTTTTCCTCACCCTGCCCGCTTCCAATCTTTCTCTTTCTCCTGCATCTCAAGCAAAATCAAACTGTGATGGGGCGGGATTTTCCTGTGAGTATTAACCCGCATAGGTGGGGGGGGGATTTTCCTGCCAATCATCCTTTCAGAAAGTGATCTGTGGGTGAGGGGAGATTTTCCTGACGATCGTCCTTTCAAAGGGGAACCCTGCACAGATGCACATCCAAAAATGCCCCCTCCATGGCTTCAGAGCCTCCAGCCTTGCAATCCTGTGCAGGGAAGTTTTCTTTTCTAAACCTCCTCTGGTAATTATGCATTGGAGTTATATTAATATGTGTTAGGACTAATGATTTTTTGAATTTGGAGATGGTTATTTGACTTAAATATCTTATTGGTACTATACATAAAAAAGGGATTGGCTATTCAGAAATACATCTCTAGGGATTTAATTGCGCTTCCACAAATCAAATTGCTCTTCTATATCCATAATACATTGTTTATAACTTGACACTGCCTGTCAGCTCTTCAAGGTGAGCCAGATCAGGAAACAGACATTACAAAAATTTCTAGACCTATACTTTATTGATAGCAGCTGTAATAATACAATATTGAAGAGCTGCCAGCATTTCCATTTCTTTCCCTGCTATACCAAAGAAAGTCAAGATATGACAATTTTTATGGGGTAAGCTCAGGTTTTACTATCAATTATTGCATATTTTCTTTAAGGTCATCTCTGTACTTTTCATTACCACCTGCCTGGATCTCATCATCAAAATTCTTGGGAGAATTAATCTTTTCCAAGGCTACTCAAATTATCAATCAAGATCAGAGAGTCCAGACTTGTAGGAACAAACAATACCTTTAATTAATATGGAAGCAATATACGTACATACACACATTTCAAGTCTGACCACATCAGCCTTATGGTAGAGAATCACAGTGCATATGTTTCGTGTCATTTGGAAAGACAGTCCTTAGAAAGTTAGATTACACTTTGTGTAATCTCAAGGTGCCCTGCATTTGCCAGAGGCATGAAGGACTACACCAAAATAATAGCAGATTTTAACTTGTTTTATTTGCTTCTTAATCATCTTGTCAAGCATGGACTACAGGGAATTTGTGAAAAAGTAAAAAATTCCAATTTAGCGTAATCAATCTTCGGTGATTTCTCAGTATACTATAATAAAGGAGAATATTTGTAGCTTAGGGTTGACATGAGGGGTCCTTAGTGCTCTCTGGGCTTGCTTGTTTTCTTGCATTACCCAAACTAGGTAATATCATCAGTGCTAGTAAGGAGTGCAGTTTGCTGTCAGTTTATATTCTAGTGGCTTGTCTGTCAGTGTTGGTGGGGGTGATATTCGAGATTCTGTGGTTGGGCTGTTTACTAATGGCTCTTTGGCAATTTCTTGATTGGGGTATTGTTTAATTGATTGTTGCTCTGATGTTAATCTATGCTGATCTGGGTACTAATTGCTGGTGGAGAGGTGCTTGGGTCTTTTTGTTCCTTTTTGGGTGGGTGATACTGATAGTCCCTTTTGCATAGTCTATAGATGTTGTTAATGTCTATGTGTCTATTGTTGGCTGATTTGTCAGAGTGCCAGGCTTCTAGAAATTCCCTGGCGATTCAGCTAATGCAGTATTATCTCAATTACTAAAAGGTTTAAGGCAAATCTTGTGTGCCTTAGTGGTAACTAAGGCACACAAGATTTGCCTTAAACCTTTTAGTAATTGAGATAATACTGCATTAGCTGAATTTAACAAGTATTGGAGTGGCAGAATAATAATTGTAATAATAATTTACTTCAATTGCAAAAAGCAGCTTTCATTGGAAAAACTTATATTCTGCAACGATACTGCTAACATCATCAAACATCAACATCTGCCTATCCCAGGTCCTTGGGAAAGGTAGATAGGTGGATAAAAACACCAAATCCAGTCTGAACATTTGGCTGCCTGTCTGATGAACCAAAATTAGGAGTTTCTGTACTAAAGGTAAAAGGATTCTATGGAACAAAAATGAAAAGTATATAATTAGAATGATTCTTCTTATTCAAATGTTGTTACAGTGGGTTAAACTGGAAAGTACTGTAGAGCAAAAGTGAACTAATCAAGTTATAAACTTCTTAAAATATATAATTTAGGTAGGCCAAATGTGAGAAATCAAGAAATCCTTTTGGCCTGAGACACTGTTGTTGTTGTTTTACTTCTTACAGCAAGGGGTGTTAGAAATAAAGAGGAAGAAGAAAAAAGGGGGCTTCTGGTCCAATTAGGTTAATCTTGGGACCTATTTGGAAAAAAATATGAGTTGAAATAAGCTAGATATGTATATTAAATAAGTGCCTTTGGTGTGACAATAGGTTCTTTGCATTTTAATTTTTTATGTAAATGAATGAAGAATAAATAAATAATTATTAGTGTAAATAGGGGCATAAATGATATCAGTTTATAAGGGGAAGAAAGTCAAACTGTTGGTTAAACTGAAGCAAACATCTAACGAAAAATAATAAAGTTTGGTGCATATATAAAAAATAAAATAAAATAAAATAAAGTGAGTTTTTCTCCATGATCATTCTTTCCATTATGTAGAATCATCACATGAATATGGTTATTAACAAAGGAAAACATAGATAGGACTGCTATAGAAGTGATCCATAGAACATGCTGTAGTTCTCAGATTTGCAGTATTCTTTCTTCAAGATTTTTTAAGAGACTTTAGGGCAAGTTGTAACCTAAAACTCTTTATTGCATCAATAATTTTCAACATGTCATTCTCACAGTTCCACATTTTATCTCTCCACTCGTCTTCTGACCCCCTGCACTACTTGTCTGCTTCAATGTCTGTAAGGACTTTAGTACTACAATTCACTTGTATTGGTACTATATTAAATGTCATCTTTAAAAACATTTTGTTCTTCAGGTGCCTTTGGGGGAAGGGCAAAGGGCTTCACTGGGAAAAAGGAAGCACAAAGTGATGCTGGTATTTCTCTGAAATGTCACATCTTGTTGGAATAATTAACTTGAGGCCACCAAGGAAAATATGACTTGGACTCCATACTAGGGAATGCCATCACAAGGTAACAGTGGACACATATAGCCTCTTAGATCAACATGGTAGGCTGGCTGCTAAGGCCATCAGCCAGGGGGATTCATTGGCCTAACCCCCTCTCTCCCTCCCGCTTTCCCAATGTCTCTGTGTTCAGTTCATAACATCCTTAAATCTCCCTGGCTTCTATCCCCAACAGAGTAGTTTTTAGAAGCAATGGATAGTAACAGCATATAATGAAATGTTTTTTGAGCATCAAACATAATGTACAATAAATATGTTTCATGGCCATAGGTATGTTCAGATATGCTAGAAATGCAATTTGAAAATACTTTGACCCAAAGTATAGTGACATTACAAGAGCAAAAAAAAAAAAAGTATTACTGTTCATGCAAAATGAAAAACTACAAGCCATATTTCATATATCACTGCAAGAAAATGCAATGATGTTCCATATTTCTAACTTTAGATCAAAACCCAAGATAACATGTGACTCTCCGTCATATTCCTAACTGTAACCAGTAAGGCTTTAAGGCAAGCAGCTCACTTATCACATACCAATTTCTATGCTTGTGTAACATGGACTCTTTTGTGGTGCAAATATTTTGTTTCTGCAAACATCATAACTTATATTGATGAAGATGGGTTTGTGTAGTTGTTTAAGACTATAATGAGCTAAATGTTACACAGAATACAATTTTCCTCTTCATTTACTTTAATTTATTCTAGTTGTAAATGCAGTCACTTCCATGATTATGGAATAAATCTCTCTGTAGGATCAATTAGTACACTTCAAAAATTAGAACTAAGAGTTGTTTAATAACTAGGGGCCAATTTTATACTGGTAGATCTCTACATTAGTCTTCCTCACACATTTTAGCCCTAATGACACATCTCATTGAAGTTTACCCCATGAGCCCTTTTATATTTTATAAGATATCATAATTCTAAGGCTGCTGTGATCCTTAAATCTCAGTGGATTACTCTTCTGCTTAAGCAACTGTCACTAGTATTGTGCAGAAATATTGTTCCAAATTTACGAACTATTTTTCCCTGGGGAAATAGAATTTTCTAGGACATTTTAGGATGTTTTAGGATTTTACAGAATTTCTTCTGGAAATGTTTCTGAACCTATTACTATTTACTATTGCAAAGTGATGCATGATATTGTGGATATCACTTTTTCCACCATTAATTAATCTCTTTATCACTCTGAAAATCCACAATCCACAGTTCACGATGTGGGCGTCCTGGGTAGGGATGAATATCGTCTGATGCATTCCAAAATGGTTTAGTTGGGAATGAATGCAAAAAAAAAAAAAAAAATCTGTCTCTTTCTTGATTACCTGGTTTTTTGTTCAAATTATATAACCTCAATTCAATTGCAATACATTTTTTAAGACTCAAAATAAAGTAGTAAATTATAGATTTATTTGAAAAATCTTGGCTACCGGTATACACTGTTGGTTTTTCAGAGAAATCTTGTGCAAAATGTATTTAGAGTGCATTTCACAGGCACAAAATTTTACTTCAAGAAGTAATTTTTAATATTTTAAACTCTTATAACACAAAACGCCCTATCTGTACCTCGATCTGCCAGTAATATTATTATTACTCTTGATACAATTCCCCTCCAAAACACTTAAATATTTCTGTTAGTCACAATGAAGGATGCAATTTTAAAAAGTTGGGACAAATCACCACAGCTATAAAAAAGGCAAAAGTTCTTTCCAAAAATCTGGCAACATCAAATTTCTGAAAATATACAGATGCTGTACAATGAGGATATTGTAAACCAGAGGTGGGTTCCTCCCGGTTCGGACTGGTTCTCCCGAACCGGTAGCGACCCGCTGGTGATGTCATGATGACATCACCGATCCGGTTTGGTCGGTGCCGGTCCGTGGGCGCCGGCATCTTTTTTTTAAATTTTTTTTGAATTTTTTTTTTCTTCTGCACATGCGCAGAAGCCAAATTTCCGGCACTGCGCATGCGTCGCCATCTTGTTTTTGGCGGTTTTTTTTATTATTATTATTATTTTTATTTTTTTTATTTTACTGCGCATGCAGTTATTTGTGCTAGTTTAATCACTTAGCAATCCATTTTTCAGTTTTGATCATCATTAATGAAATAGAGATACTCAAAGAATGGCAAAGTAACAGAAAGAATAGCCTGTAATAAATGTTAGAAAAACAAAACAAAATAAAGAATTACAACATAAACATGTCATTCATTCATTCATTCATTCATTCACACATCTTGATATTTCATAGCTCTGCAAAAGAAATAAAATAATATCCCCTATATTAAATTTACAGTACCCAACCTATTAATATTTAATAAAATGGTTTAATATCTCAGAAACGAAATATTTAATTCTTGCTGATGTCTCCTCTGTTTTGGACTAAAATTCTCTACCTTTTTTACTCTTCTTTAGAGTAAAAGAATAGGATCAGATAGTTCCTTCAATTTTTTTTCCACTTGTGCATTTTAATTAAAGCTAGTGGGATTTAAGTTGGGAAAGATCATAATAATTCTTTGACATTAAAATCAGAAATCTGTTAAAAGTAAGTTACAATTCCTTTGAATTACAGCTTTTGCAACCTATGGCATGAGCTTCAACAAAAAGCATCTAGACAATTTTGTCAAAGCTGAGAAGCTAAAGAAATTTACAACAGATAAGTTCTTGAACTGGCCACTATGAAGATGTACCCTAACTATTGGTTTTGCATATTAAAAAATGTAGAAGGCAATGCAAATCACATCTGCACTGTTGCCAAGAAAACTGGATATGAAACCATCATCATCATCATCATTTAACGACCCCATAATCACTTGCGGGGTGGAGTCTGGGCAACTGAATGAAGCTAGCAGAGTGTTTACTGGCCGGATGCCCTTCCTGACACCAATGCAGAGATTTGTTCAGCAGATATATTCTCATTGTGCCCAGAGAGATAAATATCTGCCTGCACCTAGGATCGAACTCACAGCCTCCTGATTGTGAGGTGAGAGCTCCACCTCTAGGCCACCGCACCACTCCTAATGGATATGAAACCATGAAACCATAAAATATGAAACCATGTACCCATAAAATTATTTTACTTACTGTTTTGTCAATGTTCGTTTTCTAATAAAAGAGAAGATTCTTTCACTACGAATCTTTCCTCCTATATATGAAAGCCATATTAGGTCTCCAGAGACCTTGATTAAATTCCCTGTTCATCCATGAAGCTATTTAGATACCACTGCTTCATCATTACTGACACTATTTTACAGAAGATAAAAGGATTGGTCTCATTCCGGAGAACACTATTAAAAAAAGATGGGAGGGAGACTTAAAAATAGCATTTGTGCCCCCACTACCAATGCTCACTGGTCAAAAAATTCATTTGCTTGGCACCATGAAGCTTTTCAAGATATGGATGTAAGCAGGGATGAAATTCAATTTTTTTCCCTACTGGTTCTGTGGGCGTGGCTTGGTGGGTGTGGCAGGGGAAGGATACTGCAAAATCTCCATTCCCACCTCACTCCAGGGGAAGGATATTGCAAAATCTCCATTCCCACCCCACTCTGGGGCCAGCCAGAGGTGGTATTTGCCAGTTCTCTGAACTACTCAAAATTTCCGCTACCGGTTCTCCAGAACCTGTCAGAACCTGCTGAATCAGTCATTCCCTTTCCTTCATATAATGGATGAACACAATTCCTAGACAGAATTCCTTTCTGCTCAGTATGCAGCCCTAGAGTCAGGAGTATTACCATGAGGAGAGATGGGTGGAGCAGAGATGGGGCATGACAATCACAATAACAATTGACATTGTAACAAAATGTCAAGAGTCTACTTAACGATCAATTAAAAAGGAACAATATGACAATATTCGTTCTAGTATTATCTTTTTTAGAGTTAAATGTAAAGATTTACTTATTTTTGTAAATATGTAGATGGTTTTGATTTACTTTCCAGATCAAATATTAAAAAAAACCCATTCTGAAGTATTAATGACTGTCTCCTGTTGGATGCCCAGAAGAAAGCAGATTGATGAAGAAAAGCCTGCATCATTGGCCACTGCTCTAGAAGTCCTTCTCAATCCAAAAGTGCAATCAATGTTACATCAGTGGATGTACAAGCATAAGCAACCATGACATCCTACACGAATGAACTGAAACACTCTTCTTCAATAGTCACACGGTCAAATTTAGGAATGCAGTTCTCAAATTTAGAAAAATATAAAGAGCTGCATATGTATTATGGAAATGTCTGTGTGTATGTCCACATGTATGTGTATACACACACATCCACAACAACACAAAAATATGTACAAGAATTCCTTATTAGAAAGAATGGGCATCAAGGTGCATACCATTTTTATGTGGATCCTTTCCAGAAAAATGTTTTCAAAAATAGGAACAAATCTAGTTTAAAATTATAAAAATGGAGAAACTACAGGAAGTCCTTGACTTACAACCACAATTGAGCCCAAATTTTTTTTTGTTAAGTGAGACATGTGTTAAATGAGTTTTGCCACATTTTATGACCTTTCTTGCTATAATTGTTAAGAGAATCATTGCAGTTGATAAGTTAGTAACCTAGTTGTTAAGTGACTCTGGCTTCCCCATTGACTTTGCTTTTCAAAAGGTTGCAAAAGGTGATCACATGACCTTGGGACACAGCAATGGTCATAAATATGAAGCAGTTGCCAAGCATCTGAATTTTTGATCACATGATCATGGGGATGCTACAAGGGTTGTAGCTGTGAAAAATGGTCATAAGTCACTTTTTTCAGTGCCATTGTACCGTAACTTTGAATGGTCACTAAATGAACTGTTGTAAGTCAAGGACTACCTGTACTAGAAATCCCTAGCCAACATTTTTTTTCTTCCCTCTACTGAATTGTGCATCCTGCTTTTGGCCTATCATTTGCTTTGGAAATGAGCTTTCAAATTGATCCAATGCAAGATGTAAGACAGTGTTTTTCAAATTTGTCAACTTTAAGATGTGCGGACTTCAGCTCCCAGAATTCCCCAACCAACATGGTTGAAGAATGCTGGGAGTTGAAGTCCACATACCCTAAAAACCCTGATAAATAGAACCAAATACTAATTTGAGGAAACTCAGAGGATTTTTTACACTTTCTGGCAAACAGATAAAGTCTTCATTTTGATATGTCTGAACCTGCTTTTCGTTTCTCAAGCTTACGCATAGCTTGGCATTATCTTGTCCAATAACTACTGTCCTGCTGCTCTTAAAAGATTGTCCTTTGTGACACCATCTATAACCTTTCTCTCTAAGAGAAGCTACTTTGCAATGTGGCCTTTCTCTTGAAATTTTAGCCATTGTGATAAATCAGAGATTAGCTACTTTTTCTAGCACCTCAAATTTCTTGAAATAGCCAAGTCTGATGAGTTTTTAGGAATCTTCGGCTAGAATCTAACCAGATCAATTAGAAGATTACTGAAATCTTTTATTTTATAGATTTTTTAAAAAAAAGACCTTTTGGGACAAAATTAATTTTGGGAGCACAGATACAACAGATGCTGTGGTGCTTGCAGGGACCCTGCTGCTGATCTGTTTTCCAGATGAATATGTCTGGGAATACATTAATGTTTTATGCATCACCAGGTGTCTATTGATGTCTTTTTCTGTGTTCTCCCATCTGACAGTGAGTAATAGATGATGTCATGCCATTTGATTCCTGTCTGAACTGTAGCTGTATATGTAGATCTTCAGTTGTTGCAAAGGTTTTTCACATTAAGGAGAATGACTAGCCTGACAACCTGAAGTTCCAATCTGATTTACAGGTAGATGTATCTTTATTGTTAAGTTAGATGCCACCCTCACATTCAAATAGATCTAGATTTCTCTTCTATACAATGTTAGGACAGGAAAAAAAAGGTTAACTTCTTAAGCCAATTTTAGTATGTTTATTTTTAGAGTTTTCTTGCCTTAACCATATATGTTATTAATTTATCAGATTTGAAAGCAGTAATAATATTTTTAATTTAATTTGATAAATATTTATGCATGGCTTATTCAAATGCAGAAAAATAACCTATGGCATTATAGAAACTGAATTATGTAACTAGCTTATTACTGTACTGCAAAAAGTGAATTACAGGCATAATGTTAGAAATAAAGTAAGTTATCTAATATTGATTCAAGGGCAAATTGTATATATCAGCTATACTATAGCAACAAGGCTTTCCAAGTTTTCATTCTATTCCAGACTGCTTAAAAGTCTTAGAGATAATTTGTTACCAGAATTTTTTTCTGAAAAATAACAGATTCAGTGAGGATCTTATGGTTATGGGAGAGAGGTTGAAAACATTTTTACCTAATGATAAAATCATTTGACTCTCTTCAAGATAGCGTACAATCTTTTGTTTCTCATCTAATTACATTATTAGATCACAGAAAGGAGTGGATCCATTCCATTTCCATCTTGTTTCCTTTTAGGCTGTGATTGATAAAACATTATATAAAACTACCTAAAATACTAAATTGGCTCCAAGCTATTCAGTGGACTGTTCCAATCCCAGCACACTTATGAAAGAAAGATTAAATGCTTGTCAGAAAATAATTTCCTTTACCATCCCATACCAAAAGACAAACCATCCATCTCTTGATTGTTTTACATTCTATATTATAATAACCATCTTTTGGTGCCTTGAATAAATCCAGATTACATGTCACATTCTGTTATTCAATCAGTCAGAAACAGGGAAGCATTACAGCTACAGGTCAGGGGTGCGTTCCTACCAGTTCGGACCGGTTTGCCTGAACCGGTAGAGACCCGCTAGTGACATCATCCGAACCGGATCGGTGGTTGCCGGTCCGTGGGGGCCGCCATCTTTTTTTAAAAAAAATTTCAATTTTTTTTTATTTTTTTCTGAGCATGCTCAGAAGGTAACTTCCAGCACTGTGCATGCGGTCACCATCTTTTTTTGGCGTTATTTATTTTATTTTTATTTTTTTTCAAATTGAAGCCCAGCGGCACCTCTACCTAGGATCGAACTCACAACCTCCTGATTGTGAGGCAGAAGTTCTACCTCTAGGCCACAGCAGCTGTGGTGGGAGAATAGTTGATTCTGCCTGCTACTAAGTGGCTGTTTTTTTTTTCTTTATGCTTTTAATGGTTTTTTTAAAAGGATATTTTATTGTTAATTTTTTTCAGGGCATTTCGTTGTTTTTAGGAAATTTTTTTTTTTAAAGATATTG
>QLTV01000591.1:428409-446937 GCA_003457575.1 Thermophis baileyi | reverse complement strand
TGTGAAAAATGGTCATAAGTCACTTTTTTCACTGGAATTGTAACTTTGAACAGTTTGTAAACTTTTCAAAGTTACAATGGCAGTGAAAAAAGTGACTTATGACCATTTTTCACACTTAACGACCAATGGTCGTTAAGTGTGAAAAATGGTCATAAGTCACTTTTTCACCACATTTTACAAGTTGGCCACTCCCACCCGGTCACACGACTGCCAAGCCACTCCCACCCAGTCACATGGCCATCAAGCCACTCCCACCCAGTCACATGGCCATCAAGCCACTCCCACCCGGTCACATGGCCGTCAAGTCACTCCCACAAAATTAAGCCACGCCCACAGAGTGGTAGTAAAAAAATTTGGAACCCACCCCTGCTACAGGTAGTTTTTGATGTATGACAACAATTGAGTGCAAAATTTCTGTTGTTAAGTGAGATATTTATTAAGTGAGTTTTGCCTGATTTTACAACCTTTCTTGCCACAGTTGTTAAATGAATCAACACAGTTGATAAGTTAGTAACACAGTTGTTAAGTGAATCTGGCTTCCCCATTGATTTTGCTTGTCAAAAGATTGCAAAAGGTAATCACATGAACTTGGGACACAGCAACGGTCATAAGTACCGTGTTTCCCCAAAAATACGACCTACCCCAAAAGTAAGTCCTAGCTTGATTTTTACACATGTGCCCAATATAAGCCCTATACCCCAAAATAAGCCCTAATTAAGACCCTGCCCACTCTGGGGTGCAGGGAGTGGGGTGAGGCGCATGGATAAAAATTAAGCTAAGGTGGAGATGGGGATGGTGGAGCTGCCCTACTTACCAGGCCTCGCACACCCCGATACCTGCTTTGCCTTGCTGGCCCACTTCTTCTGCGGCCCCTTGCCACTGCTGGTGCACATCGCCCCTGGCCCCTGTTTTGCTGTCAGAGGCCCTTCCGGAAAGCCCTCTGCAGCCAAGAAACGAGGTACGGATTGAAGCACTCGTCACCCCCAGGCCTCCATTTTGCTGTCAGAGGTCCTTCCGGAAAACCCTCTGCAGCTGATAACAGAGCTCCAGATCAATCCGGAGCTCTGTTATCGGCTGCAGAGGGCTTTCCAGAAAGCCTCTGACAGCGAAATGGAGGCCAGGGGTGACACATGTGTCAATCCAGAGCCTGTTTCTCAGCTGCAGAGGGCTTTCTGGAGGGCCTCTGACAGCAAAACAGAGGCTGGGGATAATGTGTGCGAGCGTCGGCAAGCGGCCGCAGAAGAAGTGGGCCAGCATCGGGCTCCTGTTGGGCAGGGCTGTTGGTGCCGTCACCGCAAGGTGAGTCAGTGTAAGTCCCCCCTTCCCCTCCGAAAATAAGACCTGGTGCCTCTTTTTGTTGGCAAAAAATATATAAGACCGGGTCTTATTTTTGGGGAAACACGGTATGAATCAGTTGCCAAGCATCTGAATGTTGATCACATGATCATGGGGATGCTAAAAAAGTCATAAGTGTGGAAAATGGTTATAAATCCTTTTTTTCAGTGCTGTTGTAACTTTGAATGGTCACTAAATAAACTGTTGTAAGTCGAGGACTACTTGTATAATCAGAAATAAAGAAAAAACTATATTAAAATATATACTTAGCTATGTCAAGATTTTTTTAAAATAATCTGTCTTTCCATTTTCTTTGGTGAAATCTAAATCTGATTAGGTCAGATTTTACATACTGATCTTCTAAGATATTCTGATTTGAAACTGAAAAATAAACCCAATTAAACTGATATTCACTCACTATTCATTGGGAATGGTTTTTTTTTTTAAAAAAAAAACTTAAGGAGGAAAAATTATACACTAGCAATACACTTCTGTTATAGCATTCCCATTTCTTGACTTATCTCTTCATAGATCTTCTAGGCTACAATGATTAGCTATTGCAAATATATAGTTATTTAGTATATAGTTTAATATACAGTTTATATACAAATAAAATGCAATTGATGTATTTGTTACAAATATTTATATGCAGGCAATCCATGGATCATGATTAAGATCAACAAAAAATCAACAGCAACATATTACAATAAAAATGGAGCTAATATAAAATTCATGAGAGCAGAAGCCATCATGCATTGCTGATAATAAATTATTGTTGGATTAATTGTATTATTACCGATAAACACACAATCTCTGGATTCAATTCTCAAATACTTTATTAACGCCTCAAGGTACAAATAGTAAAGTTCTGCATCTCTTCATTAGCGTTTCATTCTTCATTCTATTTTTCTACCTACAAATAGCAATCCAGTTTGGGAGAATAAGAAATATTTGATAATCCTTTCAAGGCATTGTGTCAGTTTGGGTGAGATGGGCCATAAATTGGATTAATTAATTAATTAATTAATTAATATAAATTGGATTAATTAATTAATCAGTAAATCAATTATATTTTTTACCTAGGCTGTTCAGTTGTATTTTTTTTTCAATCGGAAGCAAAATACAGATATTGTTGAGTGCTATCTTCAAGTTGCCTAAGTTGCTTGCTATCAAGTTGTTATCTTTTAGAGCCTCTCTTCTGTACTTGAAACAGCACTCAAAGGATCTTTAACAATAAAACCTGAAAATCTCAATCAGTAAAAGCATTTCTTAAAGAACAGAGTGTAATGGTGAACTTGCTAAACTATTCTTACTTCATCATATCTAATCAGCAGAAGAACATTTTGTTGTTGTATGCATTTGGTAGCTAGAAATTTTAGTTTTAAACCTGCTGGTTGGATTGAGAGTTTGAGAAGAGTGCAAATAATTTCTTGTTCCTTGGTAATATAAGTCAAGCTGTTTTACTTGGTTCACTCAAAATAATCGATTCAACATATGGAATGCCCCAAAAACCCTTTCAAAGAAGTGTTGAGCTGCTACTTGAATTCAGAGGGAATTAGTAAAAGTACACTATCCCCAGCCTTTCGACATTGCAGGACATATGCATATGCAGGACAAATTCACATATGCAGGACAAATGTCTCTAGCAGAGGACTAGCTCATGTAAGCGACTGAACTAGCAAATCAGGACCCCATATCATATGAAGAACCTCTTCACACAGAAGAGACTCTCAACGATAAAGCTTTGGTTTGTACAAGTGAAGAATAATGTGAATAATGTGAATAATGTGAATAATGTGAATAATGATAATGATAATACAAAACACATCAAGAAATTGCAGCTTCCTGCAATAACACCAGCGGAACTGCAAAAGACTGCGCTACTCGGAACATCATATATTTTAAGAAGATACTTGGTTGATACCTAGGATGCTGGCAGCAACCCGTATCAACCATTAGCACCAGTCAGTGGTACTTGTGACACTTTTTTAAATGTTCAGTTGACTGAGTTTCATGTTTGATGAATAAAAGTAATTAATTAATAATAATAATAATAATAATAATAATAATAATAATAATAGCTTTCTTATCTCACTAACTTTGAATTCAAGCATTATTAATAATGCCTAAAAAGAAAGTATTCCATTATATTGCATTTTCTTCCTTTTTTTTCAATGCTGCAGGAAATCAGGCTCCATATTCCAAGCACCAAAAGTCTGGTTTATCAAGTCCTCTGAACTCCAGGCATAGGCTTGTTGTAGTGGTTAAGGCATCAGACTAGAAAGCAGGAGACCGTGAGTTCTAGTCCTGCCTTGGGCAAGCCAACTGGGTAACCTGGGGCCAGTCACTTTCTCTCAGTTTTAGAAAGGAAAAATCTTGCCAAGAAATCTGGAGAAACATCTCCAGACAGTTTCCAGGAAGTGGACAAGATTGAACAGAAGAAAAAATAATCTGGAGCAATAACTGCATTATAACAAATAGTCATGATGCACATCATGGTATGCAATATATAGCAACATGATGAAGTTGAAAGAGAGGTTTATTAAGCCAGGAAATGTATGTGGGATATGCCATTAATTTATCTCTAATACATGATTTAACAATCATATTACAAGAATAAGAAAGGGAAGTTTCTGTAATGGCAATTTGTACACACTGACATAGGTGGCATAAGTGACAGGCAGCAAATAATAGATGGAGACCCAAATTGAAAAAAGTAGGATTATTTATGTCTAGAGCTCTCTCACACATGCACTATTCTCTTACAAAGACCATAAGACAAAACATATTCATAGGTTTCAAGTATTTTTTTTTCTGGGAGAGCAATCTACAGAACAGAAGATGTGGCAAGCAACATATCTTCAAATTGCTGAATGCAAAGTTTTGTGGAAATATTTCTGAGCTATAATGTAATAAAAAAGCAATTGTAGGAGTCAGAGATGGGTTTCAGCAGGTTCTGATCAGTTCTGGAGAACTGGTAGTGGAAATTTTGAATAGTTCGGAGAACCGGTAAATACCACCTCTGGCTGGCCCCGCCCCCATCTATTCTCTGCCTCCTGAGTCCCAGCTGATCGGGAGAAAATGGGGATTTTGCAGTAAGCTTCCCCTGGAGTGGGGAGGGAATGGAGATTTTACAGTATCCTTCCCCTGCCACGCCCACCAAGCCATGCTACGCCCATGAAGCCACGCCCACAGAACCAGTAGTAAAACTTTTTGAAACCCACCACTGGTAGGAGTGCATACTTCTGTCCGTGAGCAAAAAGGTACATGGAGTGTAAACTGAAAAGTAAAATGTAAAAAAATGAGAGTGAATAGTTGATGCCTCCATAAAACCCTCACAGCCACCCCATGTCAATCTTACCCCCTCAGGACTGATAAACTCAACCTATAGTCTGTCTTATTTTTAGCACCAATTTAGCCCTTATTTTTTTTCTATGATCCATCCTAAGAGCCTACACATCCATGGTAGAGTAATTTAAGTATGTAGATTTCTGGCCAAAAGCACAGTTAAAAGAAAATGGGCTGAAAAAGAGTTTTCATCTGCCTACAATTCACAAAGTAGACACCTCCAATGCTGAAATAGTATTTAAAAGTGATCATGCTTACATGTACCACAAAAGGCACAAGGACTGTCTTCAAAGGAGCAGAAATTTAAGGGCATGCACAAGTTGGATAAACATTCCTGTAGCTACAAGTATAAATATGCAGAAACTGCCACTTTTCTTTAAGAACCATCTCCTCTTGAGTCTTGTCAGAAACTTGTCTCTGTCTTGTTGTCATCTCCAAGTGTATCTGCAGGCTAAGATAGTTTAGAACCAGAGTCTCCAACCTTGGCAACTTTAAGACTTATGAACCCTAACCCTTTGCTGGCTGAGGAACTCTGGGAGTTGAAATCCACAAGTCTTAAAGTTGCCAAGGTTGGAGACCCCTGGTTTAGAACAAAACCTTGAGCCTAGCATTATTCTTTCTGGCCTTTTTTCAATCCACTCATGATGTGATCTCTTTCCTCCTAGTCCTCCTCCTCCTCCCCCTCCTCCTTCTCCTGAAAAAAATACAAAATCTTGGAACTGAGAGTGGAATGTCCAACCCTCATTTATAATGAGTTCACTAAGAAGGGTTCATTCAATTTGAAACCTTTCTTCCCAAGCGTCTTGCCCCTTGCCCCGAGTTTTCGATTACAAGTTAAGAAGCCAGTGGACTCGCCTTCTAACTCTTAGTCCCATCTATTCTTGTGGCATGATCTTTCACAGGAAGATGCCAAAATCTGATAGCAGAAAGAGAAAAGGTCAAGTGGGAATGGCAGAGAAAATAAAAGATAAAAAGGTTTATCATATTTGGCCTTTCCTTTGCCCCCCTTTGGTTATGAAATCACCAATGGCTGAAATGCATATGGGAGATGTGATTCATTTTAAACAATCTTGCTGCATTCCCCACCCCCATTCCAAGCCAGCAACAGAAACTTTCCATATGCTATTGGAAAACATGTTCAGAAATAGTGAAAGTAGTATTTGTATAGATACTTTGCTCTTAATTCCTAGAAAACCATTGTCATTTTCACTAGAAATTTTTACTAAGGAGAAGAGAATGCAGAAAAATGTTTGTAAGATGAGTATGATGTTCCGGAAGTTATTTAGTGGGGAGGAACCATTTCCCGTACAACACTGTCTTGAGCAGGGGTGGGCAACTATGGCAACTTTACACCCTGTAGACTTCAACTGCCATAATTTCTGAGCCAGCATGCTCACCCCTCTCTTGAGAATACTTCCCACATGGCAATTAAATCCTAAGAGAATTCATCATAAAGGAGCTCTTCCTGTTGGCATTTTCAGAGTAGCACTTTGTTTCTATCAAATCAAGGTCCTGCCCTTTAGAAATTGTTGCAGAATGTCTTCTCCCCTTAGAGACTTTTAGAGAAGTTGTTTACCCAATTTCTTTACCTGAAAAATGTTCTCCAGAAGTTCAAACAAATATTTGAACCTCTGTGGGGCTCTAGACTACATTAGTTCAAATGGTAGATCTGAATTATATTCATGCTTTCCACTAGCACATATTTTGTTTGATTCAAACTAGCACCAGGAACAAAGAAAGGAGAAAAACAGAGATTGCCATTGTGCCAGATAACATTTTTTTTACTTTGTGCCATTTTTTCCTCTTCATCATCTTCCGAAATCTTCTATTAACTGAAAAGAAGAATAAAGTATTTGTCTCCTTCTCTTGCTGCTTTTTCTGTGAGAATAAATGATTTATCCATTTCAAAACTGAGAAAAAATTATGTCTCTGGAGTACTTTTTCCATAATCCTGAAATGTATGCCAATGGGAAAAAAGTTTCCTTTTCAGTTGAAACCGAAAAGACATAGTGGAGAGTAGGTTGATTTTTGACAAATTAAAACATGAATTTTTAGGGAATATTTATTAAACTAAAAAACTAAAAGATAAAATATAGGTAGATATATATTGCAAATTAATCTTTCTTTGGATAATTCATCTTCACGTCAAATTATTCTGCAATATTAATGGATCATTTTGCACACTATATTCATTATATTTTCCTTGGCATTTTGAGAACTATTTCAGTACATTGTAATTATTTTCTGATCATTTGGATGATGCAAAACTAAAATTGAGCAAATAATTAAAAAGGGGGGGAGAGAGGAAGAGACAGACTGTGTGTGTTTTAATTATTCTTGTCCGTTGCTTATACAAATAGAGAAAGAAAGAAAATAATATGATAAGGAAAAAGATAAGAAATATGTAAAGAAGTGACTTCCAATTTTATTACAAGTGTGGAGAAATTCATCACTCCATGTAGGGTTACAAACAAATACCTTTTCATTCCATATCCCATTCTGTATCTATAAGCAAATCCATAAAGCATCAACTTTCTAATCATGCTCTCAGCAAAAAAGTCTGTAAAGGGTTGCCAGAATTTTGAAAATAAATGTCTTATTTTAACCTTGATCAGATAAATCAACTCTGCACTTCTTCCTTTTACTTCTAACAGGATATAAATCTCTTTAAGTAAAGTCTTAATCTTTAGTCCATTCAACTATTGTCAGTAGGACAATATCTTTAGTTCTTTTTTATCCCATTGCAATGTATTCTTTAAGGGGTTAATAAGTCGCTTTTGCAGATCAGATAAGAAAATATTTCCCAAACCATTCTCTTGATTTGTCATTTGTATTTCTCCTTTAATGTATAAAACTTCAGCCAGTTTCTCTTGTATATTCAATAAAGCATCTGTTTCTAAATCATTCCCTTGACCTGTCATTTGTAGTTCCACTTTTGGTACTTTCTCTGCCTTGTCAGACAAATTTTCCTGCACATCTGTCATTGCCTCACTGACATCTTTTGGACATAATCGATCCAGAGAATTGACATCATTACTGACACTATTGATATTGTCCCAGTAAACCAATACCCAAAGCTGGACTGTATTTTTCCCCTTCTACTTAGAATCTTTAGCCCACTCTAGTCTCTAGTTTCTAAAATCATACAGTTGTCGATCTTTGTCATGAGAACCAGAGTTTTGTTAACTATTTATTTTTTATATAAATTCCATTGCTATTACTTACAGGAAGCTCTTCCCTCCCTGCTCTGCTTTCTTCCTCTGCTCACAATAGAATACCTTATGCCACCAGGCTTCAAATTTTGTGCTTGGACAACCTTGAACTATGCCACCTATGGTCTGACCTAAGCATAATACACAAAATTGTCTGCTACAACGTCCTACCTGTCAACAACTACTTCAGCTTCAACCGCAATAATACACGGGCAAACAATAGATACAAACTCAAGGTAAACCGCTCCAAACTCGATTGCAGAAAATATGACTTTAGCAATATAGTGGTCAGTGCTTGGAATGCTCTACCTGACTCTGTTGTTACTTCCTCAAACCCCCATAGCTTCAACCTTAAACTGTCTACCATGGACCTCACACCATTCCTAAGAGGTCTGTAAGGGGACGTGCATAACAGTGGTTGGATTCAATTTTTTTTAGTACCGGTTCTGAGGGCGTGGCTTGGGCATGGCATGGCTTGGTGGGCATGGTTTGGTGGGTGTGGCAGGGGAAGGATACTGTAAAATCTCCATTCCCACCCCACTTCAGGGGAAGGATACTGCAAAATTCCCATTTCCTCCCGATCAGCTGGGACTCGGGAGGCAGAGAATAGATGGGGGCGGGGCCAGTCAGAGGTGGTATTTACCGGTTCTCTGAACTACTCAAAATTTCCGCTACCGGTTCTCCAGAACTGGTCAGAACCTGCTGAAACCCACCTCTGGTGCATAAGCGCACCAGCATGCCTACCGTCCCTGTCCTACTGTCCCCATTTATTTGTACTCATTTCATGTACTCATGTCCATGTTTACACTTATACCTGTTATCTCGTACATGTTTGACAAACTTAATTAATTAATTAATTAATTAATTAATTAATATTCTTCTGTAGATACATATCGTAACTACAAATTTATTTGGATTGGGTAATGTAAGTCCACCAGAAATAACCAGTGTCATAAACCTTTGTACACTAAGAATTCATCTTGTATTAACAGGAAACCCTAGTCTACAATATTAGAGAGAACACCATATAAACCCACTTAATTATATTCTGAAGTTACTAATGTGAACTGAAGCCATTAACAGCAGGTTAACTGCAATTTCTGTTAAGTTTCATTAATTTTTGGTTGCAGCAGAAAATAGCCTGAAGTGAATAAATTACTACTGGAATATGAATAATTTAATGCCCACAATTAATAATTTTTAAGCTTACACTAAAATATGGCAATATTTTATATATAATTAATCACTGGGCATTATTGATTATCAAGACTACATTATTTTTCTCATTCCATCATAGTTCATTGCAGCTTATTCAACCAAGGGTGGTCCTTTTCTTGTTATAGAGATTTTGAAAAGTTAAATGATCTGTAATATAGTAAAGAATTAAATAATTCAACACTGTTAAACATCCAACTGGACAATACTGGACTACAATTAGTTAACTAGCCTTGGCTTTAATTCATCTAAAAGTTTAACTACAGAAAAGTACCAACTCTTACTTCTAACTTACTTTCAGTGACCTGTAGATAGAGTATATAGTTTCAGGATGAATCAAAATATTGCCTTATTGAAAAGCACTTGTGAGGAAATTAAAACATATTCTGGGTAAATGGTGATGTCTTTAATAATAAATCTATTGATCAAATTACAGTAGGATCTTTTGCAAATGGAAATAACTATTAAAAGAGTACTGCAAAAACTGGCCTATCAAATAATTTATCACTTTCCCTTGGAGGTGTTACTGAAATATACTGTTAAAGCTGACTTTGACAAAACCAGTAATGATAGAAGAAACATGTAACATTCCAGGTATTCATTCCTTCTTTATTATTATATCTCCTAAGATGGAAATTTACCTAGTTTGATCACAGTAAGAACCAGTCTTCACTTTCTGTTATTCCTCCAAAATTGATTTGGGATATTATGAACCATCATCTTTGAACAAAAATACTTTGTGAGGTGGGGGGGAAATAGGATATGAAAAATACACATAACCAAAAATGGTATAGAGCCAGAAAATTCCACTAAAATATTCATTGTAAAACAGCATGAAAACAAAACAAAAATCTAGTAGAAGAGATTGATAAAATTTAAAGTGCCAGGGAAACATCCCATGTTGAGGATCTTGGGCCAGAAATAGGAAAGGATGCACTTTGCAAAATGATGGGGTTTGTTTCATGAGGTCATTGTGCCCATGTCAAAATTTTTCATTGTGGCTGCATTTCTGTGAAGAAGAGTTTCATCAAAGGGACACCATGGTAGAAAATACCTTCTGATTATAATATCAAAAGTGTTACGTCGCATAAGTGAATGTAGAATGTAGTGCCATTTTTACTGATGGCAACAGCATGTCTCTGGAGCATCCAGCAAGCATCTTTTGCAGCTATACTAACTTGTGATTCATTAGGGAGAGAGAACAAGAATTAAATTTAGAATAAACCAGCCAATGCAGGAGCTCTGCCCTGCACTGCTTCTCTAACACCATCTACTCAATGCACTCTGTAGATCTATTTATCTAGTACATTAGAGACAGAAATTCTTGATTTAGAATCCAACTGGATTCATTGTATTCAACAAAGCGTTATCATTAGTATTTGCAAAAAAATCCACTTGGCAACTATCTGCTATTATTTCTATAGAATATATACATCTAAAGGAAACTGGGGAGCAGTTGGAATTTGGAAGGAACACAGACAGCTCTGCTTTGTGTACACCAGGGATGTCCAGCATTGACAACTTTAAGACTTGTGAATTTCTGTACCCAGAATTCCCTACCCAGCCAAAATGCATATTGCAAATGAAGGCAAATATATGTGTCCCAGAATAATGTTGTAGGATCCAATCTGGGTCAGTCACCAGGACCAGAGGTTTAGTCTTCTGAGCTTTCAGTCTCGTGCTGAAGCCCATCTTCAGGGAAATTTTGGTGGAGAGAAATTCCCTTAGGATGGACTGCTGCACGAGTCTGAAAGCTCAGAAGACTAAACCTCTGGTCCTGGTGACTGACCCAGATTGGATCCTGCAATTTCTTTTAGGCCAACCCATTAGGAATTGCAACCCATTAGGAATTATTGAATTAGAACTCCCAGCATCCCTCTCCATTGGTCAATGTGACTGAAGCTGCTGAAAAATTGTAAATAAGTGACATTTAGAATATCAGAGATTCTTTGCTCCTGCTTTAAGTTTTTACTGAGTGCATCTCAGGGAAAAGAAATATGCTTTTAAAATGCTGAAACAAATCCAATTGTTACCAAATATTTCAGTGCTATTATTTTTACCTGACCAATCTAATCTGTAGGACCAGAGCCACATGGAGCTGGACATAGACATCCCTGTGCTTTATCAGTTGCTGGAACCTCTGAGAATGGGTACTCCTGTTGGGGCATTACATACCCCAACTCTTAATAAGACCCTTGGCAAGGACACTCTGGTAACATCTCATTTGAGAAATACTATAATATATCTGCACATCTATATATGCAATACCACAAAATCTGCCACTTTAAGACATTACCTTCAAGCATCACATCATACCAGCCAAATTTCTTTGAAAAGCCCTCTTAGGCAAACTCATCTTAAAATTTTTAGAAATCTTAAACACATTTGCTTAAAAGTAAGTACCATTGTTCTCCATGGGATTTATTTCTGAGTAGATGTTAATAGGATTGCACTATTGTAAAAGCACAGGATCCGTTTAAGTTCTGATCAGCCTGCTTAAGAAGGATAAATTGAAGTTTGTATCAAGAGAGCAGAAGAACATTGATTTATGCAACATAAAGGTACAGATATTATGCATTTATTTTTGCATTCAACAGAAACAAGATTAGCCAAAAACTAGGGACTTAAATGTAAAAGAAGGCAGAATTAACAGCATTTCTTTAAGGGTGCTAGAATAAAATATCAGGTGGCAGCCACTACAAACCTCTGTTTTCCTTTGCAGAAGGCAGAAAGTTGCATAGAAAGCAGCTGGTGACATTGTACTCACTGCTTCCTGAAGACTAATTGAGAATGATAAGGGGGAGAAATTTTTATGTAATATATAGCTGTACACATTTCTATTTCACCCCAGATGCTCATCAAACACATCTGCTCTTTGATGCCAATAAACAACCCATCTTCCAAGCTCCTTCCTTCCTCCAAAATTCATCAACAGCCTGGAAGACAAAGAGACATGAGGGAGGTACAAATCTGAAGCTTGTTGCTTCAATTACAAGTCCGTTCCCTTACAATTTGAAACACATCATTAGAGGTTACTCACTTTACATTCCCCAGAAGGAATTCCGCTCACCAGCTGTATCATATCCTAGTATTCACCTCATGCTAACTAAGGTGTGTAGCTGTAATGGAGTGGTGTTTTCTGCAACCTTGAAGTTTGATTGGTGTGTGTGTGTGATTGTTAATTTGTTGCTGGCATTGCTCACATTGTTTACTAAGAAAAAAAAGAAAAGCATTTAAATAACTTTATAGCAATTTTCTGTTTAATACATACATTTCCATAGTTGTGAAACAAGATAATATAGTTTTCTATTTCCTGCTAAAATTACCCAAGCTGATAAATACTTAAGGAATTATAAGGACACATTTACAACTTCACCAGAAATGACTTATTCAGCCTGAATGAAATGGAAAAGAAAAAAAAAAAAAAGAAATCCTTGAAAGTTATGTTTTACATGCTTTATATAGATCAAATTAGGACTCAATATTATACCATAATAAAGAACAGGTATGTGGAGAAACACTTCATTGAAAGAATCTTCTTTCTCTTCCTCCTTTTTATTTAGAGTTTTGGAAAGAAGATGAAAACTAACAAGAACTAATACAAAATAAAAAAGAAAGGAGAAAAAGACAAAAAGACAAAAAGTACAAAAAAAACCAATGAAAATAAATAGAAATAGCATCCAATTTTCTTTGCAGTAGATATAAGTACAATTACAAAACTATCTATTACTTTATGGTTACAAAGCTATAAATCATAAGATTATTTTTTTATGTTTCATGCAAAAAAATAAATAAATCTATAAGAGTTTCCAGTCAGCACTAAATGTAGATGTTCTTTTCTCTAATCAAGGATAATATAAGCCATTTCTGCTGATGAAACTAAGAGAACATGGTTTCTGCCAATCTTTTTAGTTACTGTAAAAATCAAAAATTGCACCAAGCATTTTATGTAGATTTGGAAGCTTCAGGGAAGTGGAAAAAGTAGAGAAGAATGAGCATGAACATGTGTATGGTAAATGTATTCTGGTCAACATGACATACAATCAAATGGACACCTACACAATCCCCTCTGCAGTTTCATTATTCCAATAACTCTTTAGTTGCTATTATTGTCACCAGGAAAGTTATTGTCTTCTATTTTAATAAAGAATCTGTGATTATTAATTACTTGGATGACAATTACTTGCTTGAGTTTATCTGCAAGTTTGATTTTTTTTCAAATAGTTTGCATTTTTTTCATACAGTTTTAATTGATTTATAAATTATTAAATAATATTTTCTAACAGGAAAATAGTTTCCCTGTATAATTGACAATTAGCTGTTGGGAAAAGTGAATTCAGTGTTTCAGATTTTTTTAACTTTATTATAGGGCTTTTTTTTTTTTCTGATGTGACATAAAGTCAGTATGTCAAGTCTTAACAACCACATAGATGTTCTCCAGGAAGATCTGTCCTTAACTTGATCTTTCAGATCTTCCAATGGTGCAGCCATCACTCATATTCTCAAGAGAGCTTGCTCTTTGTACAATGTTTCCAAAATGATAATTTTTGAGTTTAGTTATGTTTTCCCTTATCTGAGAAATTTGGGTTGATTATTTGAAATATATATTTGGTTTATTTTTCTGGCTGTCCATGATATTCTCAGTTTCAAGTATTTTTATTAGTATTAGTATTATTAGTATCAGAAATACAAAGAAAAATGAAAATAATTGAAAAACAGGGGAGGAAAAGGAAGAGGAACAAGTGTAGGAAAAGGGAAAAGGGAAAAGAAAACATCTGACTTTTTTTGGTGCATTTCAATTTTACTTACTAATGTAGAATGGAACAAAATAGTGTACCATTAAATGTATTGAAGGATATTGAGCTCAGAAGTTAATTCTAAAAATGTCTGTCTCTATAGATGGACTGTATCCAAATTATGTTATGGAAGAGGAACAAATTTTAACAGCATAAGACCAACACTGATCTGAAAGTGGATTTTAAAATGACAGATTACAAGAATGATATGGAAAAAAAAATGCACTGGTTATATAAATGAAAACAGCTAAGGTTTTAATAATGAAAAGGGAGATATAAATAACTAACAAAGAGAGTAACTGGATAACTTTCTTATAGTTGATTTATAAAAGGGGCTGGTTAAAATTTTGAAGATTTTGTTAGAAAAGGACAAATCACAAAAATGAAAAGAAATCAAGCTATAGGACAGTGATGTCCTATAGCGAACCTTTTTTTGCTCGGGTGCCAAAAGGGTGTGCGCGCACGTGTGCCCACATCCATAATGCAATGCCCTCCCCCCACGCATACGTGCACAACCCCCCACCGCGCTGCCCCCTTGCACATGCGCACAGGGCTCACTGTAGCCTCCGGAGCATGTGGATGGTGAAAAACAGATTCCAGCTGATTTTTGGCCTTCCGGAGGGTGGGGAGGGGAGGTCATTTTCGCCTTCCCCAGACTTCAGGAAAGCCTCCGGATCCTGTGGATGGCTAACAACGGACCCAACGGCCCAACCGGAATTTTGGAAACAAACTTCCGGTTGGGCCGTTGAGCCGTTTTCACTGTCCCCAGGCTTCAGGAAAGGCTTTTGGTCCATTTTTCGCCATCCACAGGCTCCGGAGGCTTTCCTGAAGCCTGGGGAAGGTGAAAACGACCTCTCCCCTGCCCTCCGGAAGGCCGAAAATCAGCTGGCCAGCGCGCACATGCACGCTGGAGCTGACATAGGGCACCGCCTCGCATGCCCTCAGATATGGCTCCGCGTGCCACCTGTGGCACGCATGCCATAGGTTCCCCATCACGGCTATAGGACATTATTTAAAAATCCATATTATTAAAAGTAAAATGAAGGTATATAAAGGTGATTTATTGATATATAAGTCTTGTCCTTCTAGTTGTTCTTATCTCTCTCTCCTTTTATTCTTGCACCTTCTCGTTCTGCTCACTCATTTTTCTCCTCTCTTTCTTCTTGATCTAGAGCCTTTTCTTCTATTTGTATTTCGTCTTGACTTTTACTTTCTATCTCTTCTCTGCTTTCCTGTTCTTCATATGTGGTAAAGTGATGTTCAAAGAATTCATGTGCTTTATCTAGTGTATCCACCCTAAATTTTTTATCTTGCCAGGTAATCAGAATTCCTTCTGGTATGAACCATCTAAAAGTCACGTTGTATTTAATCAATTGTGCTGTCAAAATTGGTATTGTCTCCTCTGCTCTCTGATTCTCCTGGGTATCTGTTTTAAAGTCATGATTTCTCTCCCTTTATACTTCATGGGGTCATCTCTAGTTCTTTTATATATTTCATCTCTCAGCGTCTTTTTTGTAAACCTCATATGTGTTGTGGCTTGCCCCCGTCCCGTGCAGCTGCTCATGGATCCGGACGAACAGGAACAGTCCATAGGGTGGCAAGAGCAGTCTGTAGCGCCGGCACCGGAGTCCGAGACCGAAGAGGAAGCAGGGCCAGAGGACGATGCGCAATCAGGGCCTTCTGCACCTCCTCAGCAGGAGTTCAGTGACTCCAGTGAAGAGGAGGGGCCTCTGATTGATGTCAGAGCACGCAGGGCAGCTAGCCGGCAAGAGTGGCTGTGTAGAAGGAGGTCTCCTCGAAAGTAAGCTTGCAGGCAGAGGGGCCACGCCCTAAGACTATATAAGGTTGGATCACACCACACACTTTTGCTGAAGACAATTTGTTTGTATTCATCTTGGCTGCCTTTTGAACTTTGTTCCTATCAGTTGGATTGACTCCAGTCTGGGCTCTTGGCCAACTTCAGCAAGTAATTATATTTGATGGACTTAATGACCTGCTTGTGTCTTTCATATTTGGAATCCCGGCCAAAGTGTTCTGTGCTTGAAAACAAACACTTTGGCAAAGAATTAGTATTCACTTTAATACTAAGCAATTATTAGTATTAAAGCCTTTTTGTTCAAATAACAGTGTGTGTGTGTCGCTTTCTGGGGGTTTGCTGCGCTGGGTCAGAACAATATGTACCTCTTTTGGTAGATTATGCCTTCTTGCGTAGTTCATATGAATTCTAAATATTTTGTCTATTTCCCTTTGTACGTCTTGTTTATTTTTCTGTAGTGCTCCAGCAAGCAGCTCTGTCATCAAATCCTCCAGGTCTTCCTCTTTCTCTTCCACGACATGCTGGAATCTCAGGAAGTAGGCCGCCTTTTCCATCTCTAGAAAAATTACTGTCTCTTCTAATTGTTTGTTAGCTTGTGATAGCTTTTGATCTACTTCCTGCATTTTTTTTTTCTGTTTGCTCAGCCTTTATTTCTATTTTCTGTATCCTCTGTTCATTCTTCGCTATCATTTGCTGGAAATTCCCTATCTTTTCATCCATTTTCCATATCTCCCCTTTCATCTCCCCCATTTCATTCTTAATCTTGTCGTGGTTTTTTGACATGGCTTCCTGACTTTTGATCATGGCTTCTTGGATTGATTGTAGCATCGCTTGCATACTCTGAAAGGAATTTGATTTCTCCAGACCTAGCATGCTTTCTATCAATCTTTCATTGGATGGGCTGGATCCTGCTGCTGATGTAGCTGATGATGATGTAGATGAGGCTTTCTTTCCTATCTTAGACATATTCAGTATACTTGTCATCTCTACCACTCAGAAAAGAATTTATCAGAGGGGAAAAGACAAGGAATTATATCTACACAGAGAAAGACTATTTCCCAAACCCCCAAGTACACCTCCTTGAGTTCTCTGGTATAGTATTTATAAAATTATACTCACAATCTAAAATTTCCAATCACCACCATTTAACAAAAATATATCTTTGTGATCTACAGAATTAATAGTCCTATCAAGTCCATTGAATACTCATGATTCCCTTAAGGGTAGATGCTTCCTCTATCCTTCTTCCTCTGACAGTTTAAATTTATAATCCACGTAGTTCTGTCCACACTCCTGTTGTTATAATCCTCAGTCTCTGGCAAGGATCTGAGATACCTACTTCTTTATGCTAACCAAAAATGAAGCAATTTCATTTATGTCCAATGACAATCTAAGCTGGTTCTTAGTCTCGCCTTACTGGATTTATTTATATGTATATCTCTCCTCAGTCAAGAGTTTGTATTTTCACCATCCATGCTTATATGTCCAGTAGCTACAATTGTCACTGTATCTCTTCTTTTCTTCTTCTTTATACTGTCTGCTTTACATCTTAGCAGCCGTCAATATTTTTTTTCCTTTCTAGAGTTAGAATTTATAATCCACCAGGGCCCCAAAACCCACCAGATCACTAAGCTTTTATTTCAAAACAGTACCTGGATGAAAACACTCTTTCCAAATTCGCAATGGATACTTCCCCTTCTTTTTTCAATTTTCCACAGCTCAAACTGCTCGATGTCCTCACCAATTATCTCTGGATATCTTACCGATATCTGTAGCCAGCTGTGGAATATATTTTGTATCTGACAAGTCCCAAGAGTCTTTATGGAGTCTTTATGGGTCTTTATAGATATAACAACAGTCACTTCCTCCTCTTACACTCTCTTCTGGTCAGTAGATGGCGCCCTTACTCTCTTTTGAATGCTCAAAAAATTCCCCCCTAAGAGTTCCAAATCAAACGTCAGACCAAAAAGTACAAATAAATGTATTCGTAATAATCTTCAAATATTTAAAATTCTTTGAAGATAGTTGGTCCGGATTTTCCTTTAAATCAAACTTATGCATGGTTGTGTGAATGGTTGTGTGCCCATGCATGGTTGTGTGAATGTTTTATTTTAAATATAGTTGGGGTTTTTTTTTTCCCCTTTCTTTTTTAAATTGTTTTTATATGTTTTATTTTTTATGATGTAAGCCGCCCAGAGTCCTTCGGGAGTTGGGCGGCATATAAATTTTATAAAATAAAATAAATAAAAATAAACTTAATTCCTTTATGGTCACTTCTTCCATTCTTTTCCAGATCTGTCAATAGCTCTAAAAATTTAGTCACCGCTATTTTCAGGGAGCAGTAAATCCTGCCCCACCTTTTTTTTTTTGAGTCCCACTTTTCAAAACTTTTAATATTTACAGTAAATCGGGATAAATTAATTGCAGAAAGTTAGAACATTCTCACCCAGCACAGCCATGTTGCTCATTGATTTTTCCCTTCCTGTCTCTCACCAAGCTGTCACAGCTTCGGTAAACCATGTTGACTGTCTTCTCTCCTGTTGGCTCCAAGGAGTTTCCCTTAGTTCTGACGGGAGATTGCATTTCTCCACACAGTCTTCAGGGCTTCCCCTCTATCTTCGTCCACCCCTCTGGGGTTAACTTTGACCATTGAAGGTCTCCAGACAGGCAAAATCAGGTGGGAATAATGGAGCCCCATTTCCCCAGTCCGTTTTGCTGTGATGTCGCTACCAGAAGAATAGAATAGAATAGAATAGAATAGAATAGAATAGAATAGAATAGAATAGAATAGAATAGAATAGAATAG
>QLTV01000591.1:392170-406243 GCA_003457575.1 Thermophis baileyi | reverse complement strand
ACAAAAAACTAGGCTTTTTAAAAAGCGAAAAAGAAAAAAAAGAAAAAACTTCCCAATTTTTTTTTTCAACCCCCCCAAAAAAATTCCAAAAAAAGATGGCGGCATCCACGGACCGGCACCGACAGTACCGGATCCGTGACGTCATCGTGACGTCACCACCATCGTGACGTCTGATACATATACATGTCTATACATGCATACATAGATGAACAGACGTAAGTACCTGGACCAATATATGTTTCTGAATATTTTATGTTAATAAATTGAGTTAATCTAGCACACGGGTGTCAACCTTGTGATGTCACATTGCCGTCACATGATGTTTCACGACGTTTTTTTCCCTTCACGGAGCTGGTGTGGCTATGGCCCACACATGACGCAGCTGGCCTGCGGGCCGCCAGTTTGACACCCCCCCCACACACACACACCCCACTGGTCAAGATTCAGAAAATTAAGGTGATATTGTAAAGGAATGAATTAGGAGTGGAGAGATACAGGTTCAGATCTAAATTTACACATGAAAGCTAACTGGATGACCTTGAGCTAATTGCTCTCCCTCAGCCTAAGCAATCTCCCCATGAGTGTCATTGCTAAGAAAAAAACAAGAGAAAGGAGAAATGATAGGATATAATCTAATGAAGGAATTTAAAAAATGAATAAAAATTCAAGAGAGGAAAAATGCTGATATATTTCTCCCTATGGCAATCTTGGAGGAAGAGAAAAGCAGATGTGGAACTTGAGGGGAAAGGAAAGTTACTCTCCTATTAGTATACACTGTTTTGTGTTATCCCCAGAACAGCCTATTAGCAAGAAGGCATGATTTGGAATTTTAAAGCAATTAAAAAAAACTCTTTTGAAAAGAAATATTAAAAGTTGACTTTCAAATACAAGGGACAAAAGCATAGCAAACATACTTTTACCTTCAGGTGTACTATAAAACTGATGGTTGATATCCTGCTTCTTCCTCTGAGATTTAGTTTTCCATTAAGCACCAATATTACTTTTTTTAAAAACTAGCATTTCCTTGGAGAATTTCCATTCTGAAACAACCGTTGATGATGATTAATTCATCAACTGATGCTCTAAGATTAGAAACAGGTAATTTGAAACAAGTTCTGGGGAAAGTTTAACTAGAGAACAAGCTGTGTGCAACTTTCATTGTTTTACTGGTTTCCTCTTTCTTTTTTGGCAGTCAATGACTTTGAGAGTTTTCACAAAATCTCTGTAATCAGTTTTCTAAGAGGTAGAGATAAAAAATGACTAAAACATTCAGAAATATCATAACTGAGAAAAAATGTTTGATTTCTTTTTAATAGTAGTGTAAGCAGAAAGATATGCTATTCTACATATGTTTGTTCAGATATAAGTCTGATTGTTTTCAGTAAGACAAATCTTAATAATATAAGTACATTAAGAACTGCTGACAAAGTGTTGTATTCAAGGATGCCTTCTGCTGATGGTTGTCCTTCTACTATAACTAGTGGAAAGGATTTAATCTACCATCCTTCCAGTAGGTGCACTCAGGATCCTGTTCCTTTCTCCACTATGCCCATTCTCCAATTCCCAAACTCCTTGAAATCTACTCCAGACAGATGGAAAAGCTATTATTTGCTAGCAGTTTTGTAGATTCTATTGAAAGTACACAAGACTATTGTTCCTTTTTTGTTGTTTGTTTGTTTGTTTGTTTGTTTGTTTGGCTTTGGGGTTTGATTGCTTTTCAAATGGTAAAACAAGGTAGGAAATGCCTGCAGAGTATGGCTTTGAAAATTCTTTACCGCATATTTACCAGAAGCTTCCAGCATATTCTACCACTGCACTAAATTTGTAATAACAACTATAGAAGAGAGGAGGGTATAAAAACAACATCAGTGTAGAAAATAGTGACTTTCTGCAATGTTCCCAAAGTTATTTGCAATCTCAAATGTGGTGGGCAACAACAATAATTTGACTGATATTCCATCTTTCTACCCAAAGGGCATTCAAAGCAGATCTGCTCATGTATAAATATGAGCTGCTATTTGAACTTCTTGGCTACAAAAAGGACAAATAGAGTGTGGCAAATGACATGGATGGCACTTATAAAGCCAATGGGGCTGGCAAAATCCCAGAGTCCGGTGTTTACTATCGTCCTATTAAGGATGTGAATTTGCACATGTTCATTAAAATATGTGCATAGCTACTGCCTCAAACTATGCGAATAATTAGAGTGTTTATGCCAACAAAGCTGGCTTTTTCTCCTATCATTTTTAAAGAGGGAATATCATTATGCCAGTATATATCAACTGCATTGCTCTACTCTGCAAATGACTGACAAAGGTAGAATAAGGCACTTGAAAACAATATTTATGTAAGATAATTAGATAAATGCAGAGATCTAGGCTGCCAAAACAATTTTTATAAAACTAATGATAGTAAATAATTCGTTACTTTAGCTCACTTTGTCTTCTTACCAATTTACTATTGGGTTTCCAAATAGTTGTCAGAGAATATTTTGGATGTGAAATGGTTTAGATATTTCATTCTTATATATATATATTTACCTTAATATATAAGGAAAGCTATATGTTAGCTAAGATACGGATTCCCATATATTTGATTTATGAAATGCTTGTAAAGTAGAACCCTTTCAGAAAATTACGGAGTACATCTACAAGTCTCTCTGGTAATAAATTTCATGTATTCTAAAGTGGATGATTTAAAAAAATTACATCTGGCATCCATTGATGAAGCATTACATTATCATCAATAATAACAGAGCTGTGCTAATTTAATAATCCTGCTATTTTCCCCTTTTGGAAAAGCTTCCCAAGGGTGGATCAATACCATACATATACCTGTAGCTAATCTAGCCTGTATAGAAAAGTATGTATTTGTTTCCGAAATTGTTTTTTGTTGCACTTGTGGCTTATTCACCAAATGGGCCAAAGCTGACATGTTTGCATGAACTAGGTTTACCATTAGTATGGAATACTGTATGTGGCACAGGAGTGGCTAAAGCCAACCAACACTTTTTTCTATTTTAATAAAAAGTGCTATAAGAAATCCTTAATTTATCAAAGGTATAATATGTGGCTAATATTTAGAGACCCATCTCATGATAATCATGGGATATGGAAGAATGCAAATTTGAATGTAAGAAGAGTAAAAGCAAAGTGTGCAAATTAGCAAATGAAATGCAAAAAGTACGTTACATTATAAAGTTATATGATGTATTTATGAAAACCGAGAAGGGAAAGAAAGGAATAGATATGCGAGATGTTGGCCTGATCCTGTGCAGTGGAAACTAATCAAGGAGAGAAGCAACCTAGAACTAAGGAGAAATTCCCTGACAGAACAATTAATCAGTGGAACGACTTGCCTCCTTAGTTCTAGGTTGCTTCTCTCCTTGATTGGCTATTCTGTTCTGTTATTCTGAGGCAAACATGGTGGAAAGTGAAGATGTAAATTTAATGATCAATGAAAAAGCTAAAATGTATGCCAGAAATGATGAATTGGTATAATCTAGTTTATAATGAATGATTATGACTTTAGGAATATATAAGTTAATGATAGCTGCAAATTATGTTTCAGTAAATAAGGATAATGAAAGAATTATAGATGAATTTGGGGGCAAATGTGCAAAAAACTGAATTAATTTACCTCAGAAGAAGAGATTATTTTGTTAGGTGACACAAATAGATTTGGATGGGTGGGGTAGGAATAAATCATGGATAGACAAAAAACTGTTGTGCTATTTGAAGACCTAAGAATGAATGAAAATGTGACTATTTGGGTGAAAGAAAAAAAATCTAAATACATAATTTAAGCATAAATCTATTAGTGTGTGTGTGTGAGAGTGTGTGTGTGTGTGTGTTTGATTTTTGAGATTCAGTCTTTGAAAGGTGTGTGTAGGGGTGTGTGTGTGTGTGTGTGTGTGTGTGTGTGTGTGTGTGTGTGTTTGATTTTTGAGATGAAATATTATGAGAAATAATACTAAAAAATTAAAGATAAATGAATGGCTCTCAATATGGAGCAGATCATTTTTAGATAGTGCCAAGAGTAGATTTTTGGAAAAACTGAACATGAAAGGAAACATGAAAGGAAAGTGAATAAAAATAAAAAATAAAAATAAAAAGTAGAAAAACTGCTGAAAGACAAAGAATGCATTATAATGAAGAAGTATTAGAAGATAGTTAATATGGAAATAAGTGTGTTATTAAAGTAATGGAAACTATGAAAACTATTGCTTAGCAGAAAAATTAATTAAAAAAGATAATGTAAGGACCTGCCCCAGCTGGTCCCTCAGGAAAGCAAGACTCTCAACTCCATTGAGTTGAATCAAAAGAACTTTTACTGAGAGAGTATGGTTGCAATTAAGTCAGGCGAAATCTGAAAAAGCCCACGCAAAGTACAAAGCAATTCTTTCATCCCCAAACCCAATCCCCCAACAGGGTCTAGGACCTTTAGGCTCCCACCTTGGCCGTGCCTCTTTTGCCTCCAGCCTCAGCCCATTTACAACCAGCTTTCCTCCTCTGCTGGCCCTCGCTCGGTCATTCTACCCAGCCAATGGGCCCCTGGCCCTCTGCCCATGCTCTTCAGCCCAGCCCATTCACCAAGACACTCTTTGGTCGCACAGGATAAATAGCTGCCAGCCAATCGGGTGGCAGGCAGAAGCTATGGTGCTTCTGCCTGCCAGTGTGCGATGGGTGATAGCTGATTGCAGGGGCTGTGGGGCTGTGGGGGGCACATGGCAGGCGAACGGCAGTAGCATCAGGCTGGAGTCCAGGATCAAAGGCAACAACAGGGGGGTTGAAATGGGTTGCCCACCACTGCCTGCCTGTTGCCAGCTCTGCCTGGAGCTTCTGCCAGCTTAAAACAAACCCTGCAGAGCAGCAGCTTCCCTTTTTGTCCACCCTCCCTTACGTTGCCTCTACGCCTGAACTGACAGTACACCTGAGTTCTGCCTCTGGATCCCCCACCAGAAGTCATGCTCTGCCACATGCCCCCACAATTCCAGAAGCCGCACACCACCGCTGTTTGCCTGCTGCATCCCCCCAACAGCCCCAAAGCCCCTGCGATCGCCAATCACCCATCGCGCGCTGGCAGGCAGAAGCACCATGGCTTTTACCTACCACCCAATTGGCTGGCGGGGGAGAGCCAGCAGAGGAGGAAAACTGGCTGTAAATGAGCTGAGGTGGGAGGCTGGAGGCAAAGGAGGCATGACCAAGGATGGGAGCCTAAAGGTCCCAGTCCACCCCTGACCAGTCCACCGGCAGCCACTGTGTTGCTGCAACGTTGTTTTGAGAACTCTGAGGTACTAGGCAGATAACGGTTCACTCTCGGGACATGACGGCCTTGAAACCAGGCTGGAACTGGCAGGGAGAGAGTCTGCTCTGTCTCCAAAAACAAACCCCCTCCCTAATTCCCAGTTACAGCAAAAGCAAAAGCATGAGAAAAATGCCAGCAAGCCTTCCTCCCCCCCCCTACTTCCAACAGAAAGGCAGGATATGATGTGGACCTGACAGATGAGAAAATATAATATGAGACCATTTAATATCATATAATGCAAAATTATCATATATAATGAAAAATATGAGAAAATTTGCATGTAAGAGAATTATGACTACAAAAAATAAGAATGAGATATTGTACAGAATGTATGACAGAGAAAAAGGTAACTGCAAAAAATGTAATCCAACACAAGTAATTGTTAAGAGGCAGAGAAAATGCAGAGCAATTTTGTTGAAAATAAAACATTGCTTTGGGAGTGAGTGAAGAGAACTAAACAAGGAGCTCCAGCAGCGTGAATGGCCTTATAAGAAAAATGAGTGTTGAAGTGATTTGGAATGAAACTGTGGGACTGAGAGTGAGAGAATGCTTGAAGATGTATTTTAGAGATTTCTTTGAGAATTAGAATGATATACCAAAAAGGGGAAACAAAATGCGTGCAATAAATGTTAGTCTCTAAGACACGTTCCATTGGTTTTTTAATAAAAAATGCTGGTGGCGATGTTCAAGGTTTTTTGGTTGGGGATGTGAATGTTTATATACTTTTGTTTGCAGACGATGCTGTTGCCTGAGAAGCCACCCCATTTACAGGGGATATTAGACTGTACTAGATAACCCATGATCCCTTGCATCATCCTTTCATAGTTATTTTCTTACCAGATTCCTCAATGCCTTCAACAATGGCAGAGCTTGTAATATTCTGTAGAGATTCTCAGTCATCCAGGTCATGGTTGTCCCAAAGGTGCTTTTTCAGGAAGCAACTGGACTTTCTTGTTTTTTCTTTGAAGACATTTCTCTTCTCATCCAAGAAGCTTCTTCAGCTCTGACAAGATAGTGGGGAATGGAAGGATTTATATTCCTTGCAGACAGATAGTCATTTGCATCCTTTTAGAGCAGCGGTTCTCAACCTGTGGGTCGTGACCCCTTTGGGGGTCGAATGATCCTTTCATAGGGGTCGCCGTGCACGATCGGAAAACACATATTTCCGATGGTCTTAGGAACCGAGACACCGCATTATCGCGCCAAAGGGTCGCGGTTCAGCCATGCCTGCGGGTCGCTGGACAGCCGGTAGCGACGGAAGCGGGAGACTTCGCCCACCCGCCCGGACGCTGCCATTTGGGTTCTTTTACCCTCTGCGCATGCGCAGAACGCTTTGTGCATGCGCAGAGGGTAAAAGAACCCAAATGGCGGCATCCGGGCGGGTGGGTGAAGTCTCCCGCTTCCGTCTCTACCAGCTGTCCGGCGACCCGCAGGCATGCCCGAACCGGGAGCATTTCACCCCTGGTGCCACGCCCCCTTTGTTACCTCATCGTGTGCGGGGAGAGGGCGGGGGTCGCGTTGGCTGGGCGGGGGTTGTGGGGGGATCGCGGCATTAGGAAGGTTGAGAACCACTGTTTTTAGAGAAGCACTTGGAGGTTTATCTGTGTCCTCAGGGTCACCTGAGTAGTGTTCCTGGTTTCTGTAGTCTGCAATCCCCCCTCCCACTGGAAATCCATTCCTACTCCCACACCATTCACAGGGTGTTCATCACAAATTGTATAGCTAAAAGTCTGTAGAGATTCTCAGTCATCCAGGTAATGGTTGTCCCAAAGGTGCTTTTTCAGGAGGCAACTGGACTTTCTTGTAATGTACTGCCTTCACTGGAAAAGCTGAGATACATTTAGAGATGAATCTGTCTTGAAAATAGCCCATGTTGAGCTGTGTAGCACAGTCAAACATCAGCAGAGGGAATATTTTATGACATTTTGCATTATGTCATAAACATTTTATGATAATTTTGTGTCATTTTATAAAATTTGCCAAATTTCAATACCATAGGAGTCATGAGTCCTGGATTTTGGACACATCCACTTGAGGCACCTTGGTTCAAAAAATTTTGTCCTGTGGGTCACTGTTTCACCCAATTAAAGGTTCCAAGAATCTGAGTTTTAGTAGTATGTAGATGATGCAACAAGGGATGTATGTCGGAACAATAATGTATAACAGACCAAGGTGGTATTTGATGGAAAAAATGGAGTCAATAATGGAAAATTATATGCATGATAACAAAACTACTAGAACAACTAGCTATATTGCACACCTTACTAGAATATTTACTAAAATGAAAAAAAAATGAAAGGAGAAATTTAAAGACATCAAATCAAATCAAAATTTTATTATGGTTATAGACTAACATAATTAAGAAATGCTATTAGATGCATTGTTGCACAGAACAAAAAAATAAGCCATAATTTGTACAATATTATGCTTCGGTCACTTTGTTCTATGGAAGTGAAAGTTCAGTATATTAGGTGAAACGTTAAAATAAGTCGAATGCTCCCCAAAAAGGAATAGTGTGATGCTTTGGTATGTAAAAAGAAAACATACAACTCAAAGAGAGGATCATTTCTAAATTTATGTATTTTCTTGTGAACCCACTTTGAGGATGGCAAAGTAGGAGACAGAAATGTCAAACTTGTTTATCACAGCTTACTAGAGGCTTTAATACCAGTATCAAATACAAAGATAATAAAAATTTAATTTTCCTGCAGAAGAAAACATATTTTTTCTCTATTCTCTCACAGTGAAACAACTATGTCTAGTACATATTTTATAGTGGAGAATGAAACACTAATGTATGAAGATGGTTTAATTGAGCTGCTGTTTGGAAGAAGACTTGGAAGAGTGTGGTTAAGGGATAAAAAAGGATACGCAGCATTCACGGTGCAGCAGGCAAAACCAAAGAAATGTACAACTTCCCAGCTTTGCAACTAATCAATCCAAAAATACATTTAAAGCTTGTATTTGAGATTCTGTCTGTGTTCTGTTTATTTCAGATCCTTGATTATTTCATCATAAAGTGATTCCTTATAAAGAAGCTACTTGGACTTCCATATGTATGGACTTGAACTGATACAAATAGTCTTCATTTAATGGCTGGTCACATGATAACCATTCAAAGTTATGATGGAAAAAATTACTTACAACCCATTCTCAAGGCTATGACTGTCACACACACACACACACACACACACACATTCATATTATCATGTAATCGCATCTTAGGCACTTAACAACCAGCTCCCATTTATGATCGATTGCAACTCTCCTAGTTATGTGATGGTGATTTGCCATGCTTCTGCCAGTTTCTAGCAAGAAATACCCATTCAGGTGAATGGGTTCACTTAATGGTAATAATGGTTCACTTAACAACCATATGATTTGCCTAAGGCCTAAAGATGGTGGTGACTTTCTTTACAACCATAGTAAAGAGTGATGATAAAATCAAGTCAGGCCATGTGGTTAATAACCGCAATGATTTACAACCAAAATAAAGTCAGTCACCACAGACATTAAACGAATCATATGGTAGTTAAGCAAACCACATGGTTGTTAAGTGAATCCATTCTCCTGAGAAAGAAAAAACCCAGAAACTGGCAAAATATTTTGCAAGTTACAGTCATGTGACCATAGGAAAGTGCAATCAGTTGTAAATGCAGCCAGTTGACAAGCGCCTGAAATGCGATATGACTTGGTAGGGTGCAGTAGACATAACTTCTAACTTTGAAAAGTCATTAACTGTCCGGTTGTTAAATGAAGACTTGCTGTACTTAATCCCAATCCCCTTCCACCAGGTTTTCAGCTCTGTTATGATCACCTATCAGTGCAGGGATAACAACTTAACTGCACAGTCACCTATCCTTGCAGTGTGCGAGGTTTTCAGTCCTGACATTTATTGAATCCAACAGACTCTTTTAAATTAATAATGCCCCTCTTGAAAATTCACTATCCACAAGGACCTTGAGTGTTGCGATTTTTTTTGTGCAGTTTAAAACACTGCTACATTTCAATCTGAAATTAAATTCTTGGTAGCTATATGTCTTGATATAGTTTCACATCCAGTAGTAAGAAAGGAATAAATCAGAGTTTGTTGGTTTGTTTAAAAAAATAACACCTTTGTATAATTATTATATTTCCTCCTGATTTTCAAGCATCTTTCCCATACAGTTTCTGTTTTTCCCTAAATATTTTTTTAACTCCTGCAACTCTTGAGCCTTCTCTAAATCTAGAATTAAGCTTGGCCATGACCAATCTTTTTCTTATATGATGTCATAACAATATTCTGAGAACTGAATTAAAATAAGTATGGAGTACCTGGTATTTCTAAGGCCCTAAATCCAGATCGGTGGGTTCATGTTTATGGAAAGGATGGTGGTAAAATAGATGCTGAAACATCTAACCATCTCTGCCAAAAAAAAAAATCTTGTATCCTTCCAAGTGTAATAAGTAGCCCAGAAAAAGGTGCCATCTAGACATGGATTGGGCTGTTTTTCTTCTTTTCTTTTTAATTAAATTTTAAAGCCGCAATATTGTTAACACAGCTCTATTATATTTTTGTTCTTCTTTAATTACTTTGATATTGTAACATTTAAAAAGGGTGTTTGTTCAGGATACCAGCTTTCTATTTTTTCTTCCTCTTGCTGCAACATTCATCAAAGGAATTCCAAAGATGCTCCTTAAAATTCTTGGCTTAGAACAAAAGAAAAATATTAAAAACATTCTCTATTAAGAAAAAAAACACCCACCCTCTGATTTATTACAGAATATTGAGCACAATGCTTTTTTTCATGTAAAAAAGAGGTTCCTAGATTTAGCTTCCTGCTGTTATGAATAATACAGCTTTACTTCCTCGAACTTGTCATGGAAATTTCATAGAGCTGTAGCCCCCAAGTGCTACAGATTCTTTCAATACCAACAACCATATGAATATAAATGCAATATACATTTTTATTCCCCTAGCTGTTCTGCTTAACTGCCTGCCATTATGTACATTAATGAAAATCAGATTTCAAATGAGAATGCTCATCACTGACACAAAAGTGCAACAAGAACTCTCACAGCTAGCATGCCATAAAATGATTAATTTGGAACTTTATTGTAGGCTGAGTATGTTCCATATGCTTTCCCCACACTCTGTACATTTTTTTTTGCCTTCTTCATTCCTAGAAGAGATTATTTCATGAAATCTTTGTCATTTATTTTATAGAATTCCAAAATCTGAGTTACAGTCCATTTGTATACTTTATGCTGTATGCTTTTCGCTAACACATTGAAGGCAATTTACAAACCAGGGATGAAAATACGGCACCAATATGTTATTGGTCATAATAGATCAGCATATAAGAATCATCTATATAACAAATATGATTGCTTCAATATACATGTCCCAAGATAATGTTGCAATCCAATCCAATCTGGGTCAGTCAGCAGGACCAGAGGTTTTGTCTTCTGAGATTTCAGACTGGTGCTGGACTCCATCTTCAGGGAACTTCTCTTTAGCAGAGTGTGTGCTTTGGGCTGTTCCGTGTGTGGTATTTATGTGGTGCCTGCTGTATGTGGCTTTTTAGATGTTGATTGTGGTGTTGATGGCTGGCTATTAAGTCATTGGCTGTTGTTTGCTTGTAGTGCCAGGCCCTCGCCTCCTAAGTACTTGATAAGCTGGTGGTAAAATCAGCACTCCTATTGACTGATGAGGACCCCACTTCCTAGGCCTCAATCACTTCCCTGGCTGTTTTTGTGCCCGTTCACCCAACAATCTTAGTAGCTGCAAAATTGAATGTTTTTGTTACATTTTGTACATTGCCTTAGTGTGAGAACAGCAGTACCATCATTAAATAATACAATAAAAGCATAAATTCAAAGTTTATTTGAATTTCATGCTCTGAGGATGAAATCTGTATTAATTAGATTGCTAATTTCAGTCCCAATCCTACTGTTACCTTTGCTAATGATGTAAACTTGACTGGCTTTGCTTTATTTGCGACTTCTGTAGTGGAATTATAGGTTATACATTACATGTATTCTCCCTTTTAGTTTTAGCTGAGAATTAAGTCCTGATATTCCTCATTCCTGCTCCAATAATTAATTTCTGTAACAAAATGAGGGAGAAGACACCACTATACAAGTTTTTCAGTTGAGAAATAGCAGGTACTGTAGATTCAAACATTACAAATAATACTTCTTACAGTTCTTTGTAGATTCCTGGATATTCAGATTTCATGATTTTCATATTTTAATTTTTATCCTGCAAGTAACAAATGCACATTCATGAATCAAATGGACAAAACACAGTTTCCCTACACACCAGTACCTTAAAGCAAAGAATTTTCTGCATCAGGGATTGGCAGCCTTTTAAGATGGAAGACATCATTGTGCAAGATTTCTTCTCTGTTTTTGAAAAAGTGATCTAAATTTTGTGTTAAACCTTGTGAATTTTCTAATGATCTCTCACTCTTAGTATTGTGGTTATCCCCACATAGTAGCGAGGAGGTGCAAATGATGAAACATTTGTTTTAATATCACAGAGCCAACCAAGTGATTTGTGCACTTGCCTCTGACATCAGGATGTGAGCATAAAAGCCTAGTATTCCCATCATGGTATTTCATCACACGTTTTGTCATATTTTTTTTGTCATCAAGGTTTGCTCAGATGCCAATGATATAAACCTTATTCAGGAATCCCAACAGCTCATAAATTTTGCCAATACTCCACCATTTAAATATATATTTAAGAAAATATTTGCAAACTGATTTTTCCCTTCTCTCTTTTTAATTTTCTTCTGTTATATTTGAACCCTATTCACACCAAATATTTAGTCGGTTAGCAGACGACAGAAATATGCAATAAATTTTATGGATGAAAGCAATTGCATTGAAATCAATGACATTATTGATTTGCCTATTAGCTTTTTCCAATGAAAAGTAAAGTCCACTGAAGGGGTAGGCGCTGGAAGCTATAAAAAAAAAAGTACAAATGACTGCTTTCCATCAGAACAATCAGAAATGAGGTAATAGAAAATTCTGCATAGGGAACATTCTCTATTACTTAGCGTACAATTATTTAAACAAAGCACATTTCATGTAGCTAAAAGGAAGAATGAATTATTTAGAAATCTTTCATTTTATAAATAATGTGGCCATCGAACTTCTTTGCTAGAATTACATTAATACACAATAAGTTTGTGTGTGTTAATCTTGCTGGAATTACTGAACATTTTAGGTTCTGCAAAGATTTTTCAGCATAAAGGTAGAGTTACAATAGCTCTAAATTGACCTTGTTTAAGTTTTCCATCAAAGCTGGTTTTCAAGGCATATTTCAATTAGGTTAAACAATACAGAAAAGTACAGCCTTAAAGAATGCAATCTTGAGCTTTTAAATGGGCCAGGATGACGAAGAAGATGTATTTAAGTAGGACAGCTTTAAAGATCCACTAAAATAAGAAGTAGACTCATATTTTTTTGCCATCACAGGTTTGAGTGAGCAGGACAGTTTGAAAGTGCCAAATAAAAACAGCTATAACATCAGTGCTAGCTGAATTGCCTGGAGAGTTCTACTATCATGGTTGTACATATTCTCTATTTACATTCCGTGCCAGAATAAAGTCCACATTTTATGAGAAGAAAAAAGGAATTGCATATGTTTTAGAAACGATGCAGATTAAGAAAACCTACAATTCTTTCTAGAAGTGGCAGTGGAAAATTAGAAAGTTGGCATTTGGTAGAATCCTTTTGTTTTTGCTTTGCACAGAACATATCTATCTAAGATAACATAGAATTTAAAACTATTATGAGTCATCATGAGTCACCATTTGGAGAGTGAACATAAGTAACTGGAAATGGTCATAGAGAACAAGTAAAATGTACATTATGACTGACTGACTGACTTTGCATAGATGCCCGTATCAAATCAGTGATTCTGGGTAGTGAATAAATTAAACAATTTGAAAAACGATACAAAAAAAATTAAATGCAAATAGCAGCCAAGAGGTCTTGTAATCTGTTGGTGTCAACCTTCCAAAAGGCCAGCAGGGTCAGGACCATCCTAATCTTAGGGGGTTGGGTATTCTAGAGCAGGGGTCTCCAACCTTAGCAACTTTAAGACTTGCGGACTTCAACTCCCAGAATTCCTCAGCCAGCTTTGCTGGCTGAGGAACTCTGGGAGTTGAAGTCCACAAGTCTTAAAGTTGCCAAGGTTGGAGACCCTTGTTCTAGAGGGTAGGCACTACAGCAGAAAAGGCATGCCATACATGATATGATACTCAGGGATCCTGAGTATGAGCAGAGTTTTTGTAATGACATCACAGTATACAGTATGTGTAAATCTTGGTGGGCTATGAATAGACAAGAAATATGATTCAATGGTCAAGGACCTACAAAATCCTGTTGAGTATTACCTTTTTATTTTGCATATCCTCTTTGCCTTTTGGTAAGCATAGGAAATGACAGAACACTATGTAAGTCCTGTAAAAGCTTCACCAGGTGCTTTTTAAAATTATGTTTCCTGAGGCAACTGCACAAATGCTCCATCCAGCCTTACTTAAATTTGTACCTATTTGGTATGAAAGAAACTTTAAAACAAATCAGTTTTAGATCCAGGAAGAATGCAGTTAATGTATATAGCCATATATATTAGAATTGCTCAACAGGTAGGACTGGAAGGTGAAATTCAGAACATATAAGGGTGCTTCTATAACACTTGTCTACAATATAAAAAGGATGTTGAGACTCTAGAAAGAGTGCAGAGAAGAGCAACAAAGATGATTAGGG
>QLTV01000591.1:370122-391959 GCA_003457575.1 Thermophis baileyi | reverse complement strand
TATTCTATTCTATTCTATTCTATTCTATTCTATTCTATTCTATTCTATTCTATTCTATTCTATTCTATTCTATTCTATCTCTTTAAAGCAGCAGCATCTTTTCAAAGATTACATGACTCCCTTTAAAAGAGCAAGGGAATTCCAGGAAAAGAGGTGTTTGGTTTACAGCATTACAGGCAGGTAGCCATTTACACAAATCCAGCATCTTTTTGACTTCATATCTCTGTGTATATGTATAGATGTCTATGGGTGCATGACTATTTATATAGTAACAGCAGTTTTCAAACAAAGCATTTCAATTTCTGCTTTCTTTAACTGCTGTAATGTAAATTAAAATGCTGCACTGTAGCCCATATGACAGCAAAAGTGGAATAATTCAAAATGCTGTATGTGATGTTACATGTTGCTTTCCAGGTTGTTTGTGGGGTTGTTTTGCCCAAATTGGGCACTCTTCAGGTGTGTCAATTTAAATTTTCATCAATGGTTATGCTAGCTAGGATATTGGAGTCCATACATCTGAAGCCACCCTAGTTGGGAAAGGTTACCATGACAAATTAAGGGGTCAGATGTATTTCTCTCTTTTCATCCGCACTGATGGGTCAGGTGATATTTCTGTTACAATAATTGACAGATCAAGTCAGGATGTCAGGACAAATTCCTGACATCAAACAGTGGCTCAGTGGCTAAGACGCTGAGCTTGTCGATCGAAAGGTCGGCAGTTTAGCGGTTCAAATCCTTAGTGCCGCGTAATGGAGTGAGCTCCCGTTACTTGTCCCAGCTTCTGCCAACCTAGCAGTTCGAAAGCACGTAAAAAGTGCAAGTAAAAAAATAGGGACCACCTTTGGTGAGAAGGTAACAGCGTTCCGTGCACCTTTGGCATTTAGTCATGCCGGCCACATGACCACGGAGACATCTTCAGACAGCACTGGCTCTTCGGCTTTGAAACGGAGATGAGCACCACCCCCTAGAATCGGGAACGACTAGCACATATGTGCGAGGGGAACCTTTACCTTTATGTATTTCTCTCTTTTCATCTGCACTGATGGGTCAGGTGATATTTCTGTTACAATAATTGACAGATCCAGTTAGACTGATTATCTGAACTGACAGTATGTGCAACTGTCAATTCTAATTGTGTTATTTATTTATGTAGAGGATTCAATATGGCTATTTATCTCATACAGTTACTCTAGGCAGCTCACAAAAAGATACTCTTCCCCACAGTGCCAGACCAAACATCCTTAGAGCTCATTCTCTTAATCCTAACTCCAGCCCAACCCTTCTCTTGGGGGAAGAGCAAGGTCTTTACAGCCTTCCAGAAGTTAAAAGGGTAGCGATCCCTCAGATTTTGGGTGTGAAGCTGTTACAAAGAGCTGTGACCAGCCACCAAAAAGTGGCACTCCAAGGTCCCATCAGGTGACAATATTCAACAAAGAGGACCTGGAGCACATCCACTGTCAGGGTTCCAAATAGCATCTGAACTTAAATCAGAGTCCGAGGCAAAGTATTCCTCAAAGTTCCAATTTATTGACAGAGCCATGTTGGCATATCTGGGAGAAACCCGAATCTGAAGTCCCCTGGGTTTCTCCACCCAGTTGAAAATTTCAAGCCCTTGTCCCCACACCCCCAAGTCCATCACATTGACCAATCTTCAACTGCCAACTTGGCAGCATCCACCCATCTCCTCCCATCTCCTCAGGTGCAGGAGTGCGAAGACAAAGGATGACCTTGACTATCTAGAAGGAATTTGTTATGGCTACATACAAACAGCCCTCATGCAATTCCCCCTCCCAAATTCCCACAGCAAGGAATACACATTAAAATAGTATAAAGTGCGGCAGGCCAAAGACCCCAACTAAAATGGCTTCGGCCTGACATCCACCCTATCCAACTAGTAGGATATGCAGATACCCTTAGGGAGAGGCAATCCTACAAGTACCTATATCTGTGCCATGTAGGGCTTTAAAGGAGATAACCAGTACCTAGAATTGTACCTGGAAAACAACTCAAAGCCAGTGCAGCTTTGAAGCATTGATACTCCTTAGGTGAATTGTGGGGCATCCAAAGTTGTGCATGCCACAGCATTCTGGAACAGTTGCGGCTTTTGTCAAAATTGCAAAAAGCATGTAGCATTTTAACTATGCATCAAATATGACGTTCACTAACACAAATTACACTGCAGAGTCTGAAAGTAATGTTTTGTCCTATGTAATCAATTCTGCTAGTCTGGGTATTTTGAAAGACAATGGTCTTCCCACCATAAGTAGAGATGATGTGGTGCTTGAATTCACAGAGCTATTATCCAGAAACTGCTGATAGGTGATTTAAATATAGTTCTCACTAGTACTCTGCTTTGGGTATTATTATCTAGAGGAAAGCTCTAGTAAGAATTTTGGTGATTGCCTTAGCAAATATGCACAGTTGGTTAATGACAGGATGCTTGCTCTGGTAACCCAAAGATAAGAAAAGAGGTTGGATAGAAATCTATTCCTTCTTAACTGCAGGGAAACCATACCCCCTCAAGATAAGTTCAGTGTATTATTTGTTCTGGATGAAGAATCTGCATAGTATAATCATCTAAACTGTGACCCAGTTACATATGCTAGGGAAAACAGGCTGTATTCCTTAACTCTGTTCTAAGTAGAACATAATTTATACCTTTAATATTTAATATATTTATTTACCCTACATTACAAGTCACACAGAGATTTTCTCAATAATTGTCTTGTTATCCAAGACAATCAAGCATTCTGCGTAGCTAGTTTTGTAAAATTGTATCAGTATTTTCAGGAGTTGGATTTGGATTGTTAAAAAATTAGTTCTATCATTTCGAAAAATCTTCACGTTCGTAAAGGTTTGCATTGTTTTAATGATCATCAATATTCTTTTTTATATATTGCTTTATTGTATCATTATAAAACATGTGTACTTTATATCATTTAGAGCCAGTGGTATTTATATAATGTTGACTGGAGATTATCAACACTAATGATTTAGTTAAATTAATTCTTTAAACATGAAGGAAATAAGGAAGTTTATGTTCATATTAATATTAACTATGATTTCTAAAAATAATTTCTTAATATTGATTAGCATAAGCTTATTTAAACTTTACATCGAAAGCTAAGTGTGGGATTGGTGAGCAACTGCAAAATACATTAAACTGTTACGTAATAAAAAGTTTCTGTCTTAAGCTTAATACTAAGATCTCCATAGTGTTGTTATAGTTTATTGTTTAATGTTGATGAGATGTAGTGCTAGCTAGTGGCTTGTGTGGCTTCAGAGACAGGTTGGAGCAATTCATGGAAATCATAAGGTTGAATGGCTTTTAGCCTTGATGCAAAAGGACCTGCCCCTGGAAACCCTCTGTTGGAAGATTATTGGGCTTCTTTGCACAGTTGTTGGCCACTGTAAAAACAGACTGCTAAAAAGGTTTCTCAGAAAAAGATATTATCCAGTAACCAGATCATTAGTTGCAGACTTAGACATCCATAGGTGAGGCAAGGAAAGGGGAGCAGCAATTGTGTCACATATGTCATTGTATAAATACTGCATCTCATTGGTATCATGAAGTATGTGACATATACTTCAGAATTGGTGTCATTTCTACAATAAGACCATATCATTGTTGAAGCAGTAGCAAACAATATTGTTTTAGAGAATAAAATCACCCCACATCTCCATTCAAATGTTGGATGATTTCTCTTGATGTTAAGCAGATGTTAGTTACCGTATTTAGCTAGAATTTTAATTGACAATTTTCCTGCAGGAAGGTTTAATATTGTTTGGATGTCATTCCTGCCATCTATGTCATGTGATCATTTTTAATATAGGTTTCTCCTGTGTCTAGTTTGTATTCATGCACACAGAATAGAAGTCACATTTTGAACATCTGTTCAAAACAATGCTGTCCCAACACTGGGAGCATTCATCAAGAGTCCTTTGAGCTTATCTGGCACTGAACAGTAATAGACAATGCCTTAAAGGGCTTCAGTTCTGGAGGAAACTTTCAGGATTTTTACAAGTAGCTAAACTTCAGCTTGGCTTGAGGCGCACCTGTTGATCTTTAACTGCCCTCTCATAATTCTCAACATACACACACACACACACAAAAAAAACAACCAAGCAAAAAAGAGGCCTCTCTGGATCTTCTAAGGAACAATTGTAGGACTGGCAGGCTCCACTTTGCATTCCTGCTGTGAATCACTTAGGGATACAATTTGGTTTTCCTATTGCAATGTTCTGGAACAATGTTTTGATATTCTAGGGCACTGAAGGAAAGTTAAATACTAAGATCCTGCAAACGGGGGGGGGGGGGCAGTGATAAAATATAATCCTGCCCTCATTATGATAACCCTATGATTTATGTATCTGTGTCCAGGACACAAATGTGAAAGAGGGAGCTTTGTATCATGACAACTCTGTATGTGTATAATTTTATTGTGATTACCAGTGGGAACTTACGATTAAGTAATGGTGCTAAATACCTGGCCCTCATTGGAAACCTGTATAGGAATCAGAAGTTGATACTGTTTCGATTGCAGCAATCACTTAAAATGTTGAATTACATCCTAATTAAATATAGCATCATATGACACAATATTTGGAATCTCTAGTAATCTACTCTTTTGATTTTGGAATCTTACCAGACATTTTGTCAAGATCATCTTTGCAAATATAGTGGTACCTTGGTACTCATTGTTAATTGGTTCTGGGAGGCGCGATCAGTACCAAAAACATTGAGTACCAAACACATTTTTCTCATAAGGTATAATGTAGGGAGTCACAAGGCAGCTGACACTGACAAGTTCTAGTTTGTGAGTTGAGTATCAAACAAACAATGAATAAAGGGACAAAATTTTCACATCAAAATTCTTTGAGTACCAAATTTGATGAATTTCAAAGCAGTTGAGTACCAAAGTACTCAAACAAACAATGAATAAAGGGACAAAATTTTCACATCAAAATTCTTTGAGTACCAAATTTGATGAGTTTCAAAGCAGTTGAGTACCAAAGTACCCCTGCATAAATGCTATAAAAGCATTTTCTATTTATAAAAACAGATTTTCAAGGTACTGATGTCTCAACCTAATAGTATCTATTTTCTTTTACTTGTTCACAGACTGCACAATAATAAATATATGTCACTACCTTGGTCTATTCTCACCTTCATTGAAATGGTGAATTAGTGAATTACATTGCAGTGTCCTTTGAAAGCATTTCAAAATATCACGGGGGGGGGGGAATGACCATTTACTTTCTTTTGATAAGAAGCATTGCAGCAGCTTTCAAAAATCTGCCAATGTATGACCTGAATGCATGCTTTGAATTTATAACTTTCACTGCCCTCACAAGTCTGGCACATTTTAAGATATTCTTAAAGGGATAAGGTCACCTTGCATTATATCTGTATCTTTCTTTATATACTAAATATACTGTATATATGCACAGAGACATGCATATGCATGTGTGTGTGTGTGTGTGTGTGTGTATACACACACACATACACACATGCAAATGCACACATATTTCATTTTTATAGTGTTCATGTTTTCCTCTACCAGACACTGGCATTTTTTTTCCTTCTAACATTATTGCTTAATATTATAGGCCTGTATTGATTAGGCTTTCAAGGGCTATCTGTTACTGGGTTCAAAATCTCTTTTTGGATTGTTTAAGAAGTCTTATATTATTATTAATCTCAAGAATAATTCTTTTTTTAATTTTAAAATTTTTTTAAAAATTAATTGGGATAAGTGGGATAATGGATTGATATAGAGAGTGTCTACTACATTATGACTTTATAGAAAATTATTTTATTTGTTAAATTAATTTCCTCCAGGAGCTCAGCTATTCCACTTTTTTACAGCAACTCTATAAAATAGGTCTGGTTGAAGAGAGTAACAGACCTGGAGGCACTTTGTTAAGTTTCCACATCCATGGGTAAATTTGAACATGAATATCCCTAGTCATCGCTCAACATGTTAAACACTGCACATTGGATCATCCATCCTTAAAACAATTAAATGAACCACTAAATGAAGAACTACAGCATAACAGTTCCCTGTCCGTATGTGGAAATTCCCTACCCATATGTCTTGTGGCCCCAATACTCCTCAATGTGGCAATTTCCATAAATAATAAAACATGTATAGCAAGTGGAATAATACATTCACACAATCATATTATATCCAGTTTTGTGGGGGTAAACCTCACTGACTTCAGTATAGGTTATTTATGAGTAGGCATGCATTGTTAATATCACATTAAGCTTGATCTTAATGAATTACTTTTAAGTATTGCAGAAAACCTGAAAGGAATGATAGCATATGGAGAAAAAATACGCTAAACGTATAACCAAGAATTCCAATAGACATACAAAGCTCTATAAAGGCTAAAGAAGTCCTTTGCATTCTATCCATTGCAAATATTACTTGCATCCTTCAATCTAAAATATCGCCAATATTCTTTAATTGTCACTTGTCAACTGGGATTGGAAATACTTTCCACATTAATTCTATCTGTGACATACCTAAGCCAGCCAGAAGTGAATTGTTGAAGTGAATAAATGCAGCAAACCTCTATAACTATTCACAGAACTGTATAAATTATTTTTAATAAACATATAAATATAGGGAATATAGAGAAAAATGTTGATTCAGGTTTTAAATATTAATGCTTTCTCACATTTGAATACATTAATTAAATATACTAAGCTATAAATTTTAACCATCTTAAATAACCCTCTCAGTTTTATGGATTTTACAATTACTGAAACAGTTGCTATTAGCAACAGATCCCATTTTAAACCATAACAAGCATCTTAGAAGCATTTATAGACTAAGTCAGTTGAAATCCTAGCCAAAAATAAAATTTGGCTTTCCAATACTGTCTTCCAGAGTTATAGTTACTAAATCTCCTTGCAGAAGTCCTTGCATTTCATTATTTGATTTAGAAAAATGATAGTTGTGTTTACATAATAAATGGCATAACTACTCAAATGTAATTCTATTTTTTTGTATATGTTTTATTTGCAGTTTTTCTTTAACAACCAACATTTTTTTGTGGACATTGTAAAAACTGGTTTCACATATTTTTCATACAGTGCTCACAGTAACAATACAATTACATATACAGGATTTTTATCTTCCAACTTCTAACCTTAATGTGCTCATTATAATTATAATATATTCTTTTATATACTTATTAACTCCTAACATTTTAATATTATAGATATCACTCAGTGTTCCACCACATTTTCAATCTCTCAACTTTCTATAAACACCAATAAAACCAGCTGTCAATAAGATTTAATCGGTCCCAAGATTATATCTCTAAGTCCCCTGAATTTATAGTCCTTGAAAACTATATTTCCCAATATTTTTTCATCCTGTTAATCATAATAATACCTTTAGATATACCTAGTCCTAGTCTTCCACCTCCTAATCTTAATGTATCTGTATTTATAATAAATTCTATTACATATCTATATATGTGCTACTATTTTCTCAATTTAAACTTTCCACTTATTTCTAATGGTTTTCAATATTGTTACTATATTGCAAAATATATCTCTATCCATCATCTCTCAGCCTTTTTAGAATTTCATCATTTATTGATTTTTTGGTGATTCTTTTATGTTTCTCTCTTGGAATTCTATATGTCTTTCTAGCATTTTTACACAAACTGATTGTTCCCTCTGTCTTATCTTTTATCTCCTTCTGCTGCATCTTTTGAATATCCATCCATAACCCTTTCATTATTTTTGAAAGATCTTCCTTTCCCCCCCTCTATTCTATTATAAGCTCTTAAGGTATTGTCTGTTTGATTTTTAGTATTTATCTGTCTTTTCAGTATTTTTATCTACTTTTAACTTATTTTTATCTTTTTGTAGTTTATTTTAAATTGTCCCCTCCACCACTCCTTCTAATTTCTCAGCTGTCTTCTGTGTGTTATATTCATCTTTTCCCACCATTTGTTGAGAGCCTTCTACTTTCGCATCTTTATCTTTAAATATTCCCATCAACTTCTTATAATTCTTTGTCACTATTTCTAACATTTCTTCATAAAACTTTATTGTCTCCTGCTGGGTCATTTTGTAACAAGTTAATATAATATCCCAGTATCCCAATATCTAAAAACTCCAGGAAAAATCAATTGTTAATAAGATTTGGTCAATCCCAAAGTTATTCCTCCAAGTCCCCTAAATGTCTATAAATTTGTGCTTTTCAGTCTTTATAATTTCCAATTTACACCTTCCCAATTGCCCAGATTTTAAAATCTTAATCTTTTCTTCTTTTTCTTTCCCCCCTTCTGTCGCTTTTCTTCTTTTGCTTCGTAAGATGATCTATCACATGATGTTAATAACCCAAATCCAACTTAGCCCACCAAGTTTCTTCAAATCTTTCAAATCCGCTTTTCAGTGTACTATTCCAATAGTGTTTTAGTGTTTAATTTAATTTGCCTTCTGAATCTTCAAAAAGCTCAGTAAATATTTCCCAGCATCCAAATTGCCTACTAAGATAAAGTCAAGGTCAAGTAGCTTTCCAGATGTTGTTTACTTTCTCTCATCACTTTCCTTTGAATTTTACACATTGCAGTAATCTTCTTCCTCCAGTAGATGGCTCCCCTGCTGCCAATTCCAGCGATCCACAGAATGTAAAAGTCAAAAACAGCTGATTGTCATCCAGTCAGGGGAGTTAAAGATAGAGTTTAGAAAAGCAATTTCTCCCAATAGTCACTTTTCACAATGTTGTTTGGCTTTTCCAGGCTTTCTATGTTTTAAATCATTCTTTAGGTTTTTCTTTTACTTCTAAATCTTTAATCTTCCTCTTTAGTTTTTAGTCTTTAATTTTTCTCCATAAATCCAATTGCCGCTTTTTTAACGTTTAGAGATCATTTTTTGGAACTTTTAACTTAGGTTAAATCTTTAAGGTAACAGTTGGAAATTTTCTCAACCACTTTCACTGCTCTGTCCACACAAAATCTTAGTGTCCCAGTTGTCCCAGCTTGTGACTGACCAAAAATGGCCATTGTCCCTGCTGCCATTCAGGAGAGCTTTCTTTGGATCAACGAGGAAATTGCTGTTTCCTCGCAATCGACGAAGTGCCTCTCCTTTCTTCACCACCCCTTCAGGGCGGCTTAACCCCATAGGGTCTCCTAGCAAGCAGTTTCTGGCTGCATTTCATGGAGCCCGGCAGAGCTCTGCTATTTTCCAGCCGTTCTCACCACAACGTCAACCGGAAGCCATAAATACTCAAATGTAATTCTTGTCAGGAAGTACAGGAATTATATTCTGTGACATATTCATCAAAAAACTTCCTATAATTTCAAAGCTGAAGTCCCAAAAAGATAAGGCTTATTATATTTTAGTGTTTTAATAAACACTCAGAAGACATACACCAAAATATCCCAGTTCAAAATGATCAATGTATATTCTGGATTTAAATAATATCAAACAACTTACCCAACAGTGATTGAAGACATGCAAATCAATTAAAAATCATCTTAATTCAGGAGGTAGCCCAATGAATTTGTGCTCTGTGAATTTTCTCTATGCTTGTTGTAGATACCTATGAGCAGTAACAAGGAGGTTTTCCCACTTAACAGGCAGTTTCCAAAAGGGAAAAAGATAACAAAACCTGCTAATCAATGGAAGAAAGTTATGTAACAATTTGTTTTGCCAATAGTGGACCCATATGAGATAATATTAGGGATGAGCTTTACACAACTAACTGATTTGACCTAGAACTTAAGAATAATAATTATTGCTGAACAGTCAGCTCAAGTCAAGAATCAAACTCAGAGGCATACAGAAACATATGAGAAGTAGGAAAACCACTGCTGATCAGGAGACTCACTGCTTTTCTGGTGAAGGTCAACTCTACACAGAAAACTCTCTATAGCTCATTTAGAAATCTGAAGGAGGCAAGAATAATTAAAAATCAAGGGTGTTGCTCTAACCTGCAGTTCTGAGCTTTAGAATATACAGACAATATACAGAGCTATCACACAATTTATTTTCCAAATATCTGACATTAACCACATTTTCTGTTTGGATCTGCATGTGTCTGCATGACAGATGTATAGCCCAAGTAGATTCTAATATTTCCATTTCCATCTAACAGTAAGACTAATGACAGTACAAAGGGAAGTTATTCCTATCGTTGAGTAAGAAATGCACTTATGTTTACCCAGATCTGCCAATAAAGCTGACATATTTGTATCACTGCCATTTCTTCCACATGCAACAGTTTTTATATACATGTACACAAGTGTGGATGTATATAGTCACAGCTGCATAGACAATGAGAAGACAGGCCTGGAGTAACATTGTCCATGGGGTCGCGATGGGTCGGACACGACTTCGCAACTAACAACAACATAGTTAGTTACATTTTATCAGAAAATAATTCAGCTGACTCCATCCACTTTTTCTTTTGCACATGTTTAATTATTAATGCATCAATATTGTTAATTCACTAATACTAATGAATTATTACTTAATTGTACAATGAAGTAATTAATGGATTTTACATTTCAATTTCTATAATCTTTATGTAGTTTTTATCATTAAGTGTTCTGAAAATGTCTTACAATTACTACAAATCATGCAGTTTATTTTGGGAAGCTATTTGCAAATTAGTGCTAATGAGTCACATATATAGAGAACATGTTTGGTTTTCCTTTTGTTTCTAACATGCTTCCCTCCTCCAAAAAAACAACAACACCTTTGTGTTGTTTTTGGTAGCTTTGATAAACTTCTGCTCATTCTGAATATTACTGTAGTCTTCTTGACAAAATTTCCAGAAATTACCATGTATTCTCCTTTGGTATGTGCCATTCTTTTTATACATGCCCCCTTTCATTCAGCATTTTAGAATGTATTCCATGTATTAATGCAGGCCTCTTGTATACTTTACATTTTTTCCTCCTTGTAATAATTGTTTACAATTTCTACTTACAGTACCTAGTTTCCAGCGGTGTCTATGGGGTGTAGAGTCAATAGTATGAAAATAGCATGTATGACTGGATTAAAAAGCCCACTTGCACTTTACATGTGAGTGATGAGTGTGACACCTTGGTTTTTCTATAGCAAGGAATCACCCATCAGGACAACATACCTTTTCCTTTGTAAAGTGGCTTTTGGATTGCTTTAAGTCAAGCCTGTGTTTTCTACAAAGTTTGGTCAGGTAGTTGACTCAAGATCATCCTCTAGACTAGAGGTAAAGCTGCACTGCACTGACCAGACTTTTTCTGTTCTCTTGTCTCTTCCCATTTTTTCAGAGCTTCAGCTGTCCTGTCCAGAAACTTCTGACATGTTGCAGTGCTCTCCTCAAACACCTTCACTTTCTTTTCCAATAAGGACACAAGTATAAACTTGGGTCTTATTCAAAGAGAAAGATAAATATTGCACTCACCTTGCAAAGAGCCGAGGTGGCGCAGTGGTTAGAGTGCAGCACTGCAGGCTACTTCAGCTGACTGCTAGCTGCAGTTTGGCGGTTCAAATCTCACCGGCTCAAGGTTGACTCAGCCTTCCATCCTTCTGAGGTGGGTAAAATGAGGACCCAGATTGTTGGGGGCAATATGCTGACTCTGTAAACCGCTTAGAGAGGGCTGTAAAAGTACTATTAAGTGGTATATAAGTCTAAGTGCTATTGCTATTGCTATTGCAAAGCATAACTATGCTTCCCTTATTGTCCATGTTGCTTAAAGTTGTTGCTCACCAAGTTTCCAAGCTGAACTCCCAAGGACATCCCAGTATGACCTAATCACAAGTTTCCAGAAGTTGTTTCTCTGGGTGAGAACTAGCCTGGAGGAAGAGAAGAGATTTCCTTATTGAATTATTCTAGCAAATGTTTGTGGTTCTCTCTGTTTGCTCACCTTTCATTCTGTGAAAGTGGGTCCCTTACATGTTGCCTCAGCTATGACAGCAAGAGCAACATTCTAATCAGGCAAAAGAGTCCATCAACCACATTCAGAAAGCTGTCAACACCAATGAGCACTCAATTATTGGCAGCAAAGAATCAGAAGTCTCTTTTTGTTTTTCCTTGGCTCTTCAGCTTCTTCTAATTCCCTCCCAGAACTCTTATTCGGTGTCCTTATAAAAGTCATTCAGTGAGTTTTTAATTTCAAGGTTGTCTGCAGCTGAGGAGAGATAATTAAGCCTACTCCAACCTTGTATTCAGCAGCCTCTGCTTTATTTTATTTATTTACTTACTAACTTAGTCAAATCAAATCATTTTTATTCCTCTCATAAAACAAGTAGTTTGTATTTTCTTCTTAGGTATATGTTCAGGTAATCATTCTTTCTGCAGAGGGATTGGTAGGCAATATACTTAGAGTGGAGATAGTAGTTTATTTATCACAATGTAAATTATATTAATTTGGATATCAGTTTGGATTATTTGGCTATTGGTCATTAAAACTCAGGTAAATTTACTATATGATTGAAATAAGCCAATAAAGTAATTTGTGAAGTACCACAGTTTGATCCATATGACTGCCATTCCAAGTTCATCTGTGTTACTTCTCTTACAACTTCTATCAATACTACAGAACAAGATATCTTCTTATCCCCACCACCAGTGGTGGGATTCAAATTTTTTTACTACCGGTTCTGTGGGCATGGCTTCGTGGGTGTGGCGTGGCTTGGTGTGTGTGGCGTGGCTTGGTGGGCGTGGTGTGGCTTGGTGGGCGTGGCTTGGTGGGCATGGCTTGGTGGGCGTGGCAGGGGAAGGATACTGTAAAATCTCCATTCACACCCCACTCCAGGGGAAGGATATTGCAAAATCTCCATTCCCACCCCACTCCAGGGGAAGATTACTGCAAAATCCCCATTTCCTCCCGATCAGCTGGGACTCGGGAGACAGAAAATAGATGGGGGCGGGGCCAGTCAGAGGTGGTATTTACCAGTTCTCTGAACTACTCAAAATTTCTGCTACCGGTTCTCCAGAACTGGTCAGAACCTGTTGAAACCCACCTCTGCCCACCACCAAATGCTGTGTTGTAAAATAGGGATTGTTATGCCCTAAAGATAAAGGATGGATCTTTAGGAGAGGAATTATTGGAATCAGAAGGCCCTTGAGTGGTCCAATGAAGAAACAATATATAATCTAAATTCTCACAGTTGTGAGAATGACATTTGCTAGAAATTTCTATCAATTACATTAAGTCTACGAAACTGAATCCTATAGAAACACAATGGGGAGCATTATAAGGTCACTTCAGCTACAATGCTGCAGGAAGATTTTGCTTCCAAATTATTTTGTCCAACAATGCGTTCCAAGTTGAGAAGCTCCTACTTTTGCATATAATTATTACAACTGCCTTTATTTTGCTTTTGCCAGATCATTCCAACAGAGCATAACCTTTCCTTTTTTAACTGTTGTGAGATATTGATGAAAATCACAGCATCTTATTTAGGTAGGCTGCCTTTCTGATGAGCTGGCTGAGAGTTCCTTACATTCCTTCCTCTCTCAGCAAATGCCCCTGAATTTGTTAAAACTTTAGCAGTGTTTCTGAACCTCTCATTTTACTTCTGTTATGTTTGCACTCCTTTTGTTTTCTTTCTTTTTATTGTTGTAAGCTGCCTAGAGTAGCCCCATAGCAAGATAGGTGGCAAATACATACATACCAGGGGTGGGTTCCAACTTACCTCGCTGCTGGTTCGCTCCCTCCCTCGCCGCGTGGGCGTGCCTCGTGGGTGCGCATGCGCAGTAACAAAAAAACAACAACCCCCAAAGCCGAAAAAAAGATGGCGACCGCATGCACAATGCCGGTAGTCGGCTTCTGCGCATGCTCAGAAGGAAAAAAATTTTAAAAAATTAAAAAAAAATAATTTTTTTTTAAAAAATTCAAAAAAAGATGGCGGCCCCCACGGACCGGCACTGACCGATCCGGTTCGGTGACATCATTGTGACATCACCAGCCACTACTGGTTCATGAGAACCGGTCCGAACCGGGAGGAACCCACCCCTGATACATACATACATAACTTGGAAGCTTTAAGATGTATGGATTTCACATCTCAGAATTTCTCAACTAGTGTTGCTGGGTGGGGGAATTCTGGGAGTTGAAGTCCATACATTTTAAATATGCTAAAGTTGAGAAAGGTTGTTTTAAAGAGAGGCAGGCTGTTACAGCCAGCTGTTACCCACTTTAAAAATCAGTTAATGTAGAAGACAGCAGCACATAATGGCATAGTATGGTTCCTGGAGAGATTGCAAAAGCAAATAGAAATGAAATGGCTACTTCATGGACATACCACTTCAATTTTAAGGTAATTACTTAATTCATCAAATTAAGCAATTAAAAGATTTGCATTCATTTCTGATTCCTTCTTCCATCTTTAGGGACTGCTTGTAGTGGCAAACATCTTATTCTTATAAAAGCCTTTGAACCATGAATTTATTAGGTATGTTTTAATTTGTTTTGCCATTAATATTTTCGTAATGCTGATGCCTTCTCTGCTATATTTTTTGTTGGGAATGAGATGAATTCTACTTTTTTTTCTTTTAGAATTATGTTATCCTTCTAAAATGCCTTCATTTGGCATGACTTAATTTTTTTGGTTCCTTGCTATTATAATTAACATATCAATGCATATTACACTTTCTATGGTCTTTTTTAGGGTAACGTTTTTGTTATGAATTAGTGTCAATTAGTTTGTCCAGAACCAAAACAGTGCTGAATAGGTCAGTTGTGTTGCAACATGTCACATAGTCCCAGGATGAAGCTGAAGCTGAAGACACAAGTTGCCTAGTGCTGTAATATGATACATATCAGATACTGTATATACATAGCAAATCATTTGAGGTACCTGGGATAAAATACTGTACTCAAAAATCAATATAGTTCACAATGCATGATAGTGGGTCAATAATACTGTACTGCAGGTCTCTGTGGGAGGCTGAATCAGGAAAAAAATAGCCCTAATAAATGTATATGTCACAGTTCTGTCACAGGCATTGGAGGTCAGCATCCTTCTTCATTCATCATGGTCAATAAACCAGCACATGAAAATGTACTCGGTCCGGAAAAGGTTAGCCATCACTGCCATAGCATATAGAAATGAGAAGAAATATGGGTCTCTCACAATTATAACTTGGTGGTGGTGCGATCTACCCCTTGGCTTAGATCATTTGAAATAATGCATTTCCAACAATATACCTGCAGACAATAATGTATTCAAGGCCTACATAACAGGAAAATATATATTATTCATTCAGAACAGTGCCAATATCTGGTGCCCTCTAAATGGGAACACTGGGAATAATTTATGGCTATGATTATTTGAATTATATATTTGTATTGCTTTTTACTACTGTAAATGAAACAATATAAAAATGGGCACATTATTTTGCACAACCTGCCTCTATCCCATTGCATCAATCGTTGAGAGAAATAAAAAATCAGACAAGCTTCCAGGAACTCTCCCAACCACCCCAGCTGACCAATGACTGTGAGAAAACAGTAGCAGGAGAGGACCAAAATAACTATTTTGATAGTTCTTTGAGAGAAAACTGAAATAAGTTTTCTCTCACCTCATTGGCTAAAAAGATTGTATGCTGAATTGCATCTTTGAAAAAAGATCCTCTTTTTCCCCCAGCATCTATTGAAGATTCTCCAATGTGGATGGCTTCAGAGAAGGCTGGATACAATCCTAAAGCTATTTGCCAAGGGAGCACTTCAACAAGATTGAAACGAACCTTCTGTAGCACCATTCAGAAGTGATTTAAAGCCACCATGTTGCAGCAAATTAGTATGTATCTATACTACTATAGATAATAATTGAAGCAAATCAGTTCATCTCCAAGGCTTGAAATGCTTTGTCAAAGTAAATCCATGCCCACTTTACACAGACCTAAAGACTAATTCAGTAGCTCAGTCCATGCTTAGGAAGGATATATTTAATCCCTTCAGAAAAATTATAGAAAATATTCATAGATCAGTTGTGAACTAGCATCACCAGTTAGGAGTCAGGTGGAAAATGGAAGAGAAAATTGTCTCTTGAAGGCCCTGGAGAGCCACAGTGATTTATAATTCCAGTCGCCAAATACAAAAGATGTCAAAGAACCTTTATCACATGAGGCTCCGCAATTTGCATATAATCATGTAATTAGCTGATTACCTGCAGTATGAAGTTCAGCTGATTTCTTTTTTCAATATGCCATATGGTTGGGATAAAACAATGGCAGCAACCTGATTATGCTTTATGAATATGTTCCTCAAATGATGTGCCTTTAGTGAATTGTCAAATAATCCCACAGTCAATCATTTGCATTTATATTAGATCACTTTAAAAATCTTAAATAGCTTTAAGGCCTGTTGAAATTTCTATCAGATTTGTGCAGAGAGAAATCAGATGGAGAATGTCTCCAAACTTTTTCAAGTCAAAGAGAAATTTTCCAACTATCTCTCAACAAAGTAATCACCCATAATGGTGACAGTGAATGAAGAACTTCCACAGAGAATTTTTTCATGTTTTCCAGTTTTTAATTTTAGGAAATCAGGCAAACCACTGGCAAGATTAGTGTACAGTAAGAGGACCATTTATACTCTTTATGAATCCAATTTTTTTTTCTCATTTGAAATAATTTCTAAGAAATGTGTCTTTAATTAAATTAATTAGATTAAATATGTTAAATAAATTCAGAGCATTTATCTTTCTAGGAGGAAAAAAAGGAATGTACTATTTCCCAGGTTTTGTGCTGAAGTGTCAAATAAAAAAGTCAGAATCAAGAAATCTTTCCTCTTTAGATATGCTGCTAAAATTTATACTCTTGGGCTATTTTTACCTGATAATGAATCATAAGCCATATAGGACTTTATGTCTGCTCATAAAAGAATATGGGATGAGCAATAGAATCTTCTGTTTTAGCAAATCCTGGCAATGGGTGTTCAAAAGAGTTAAAGCAACATTTTGAAAAAGGAGAACCCAAAGACACCAGAACTGAACAGATGTCAAGTCTTTTCCATGTAGAGAATTATAAAAGTGTAAAGTTGCCTCTGAGGTAGAATTATTGAGGCAAAACTCCAGAGTCATTAAAAAAACAATTATGTACCATGGGGGAAGCAGAATACTAAAGAAAATTTGCTTTAATAAGTCTACTGGTTTTTTCTAATTTGCTTGAAAACTTTTCCTTTCTTAAATCATATTTATTTGTTTAGGCTTGAGGATATAACATTTGCTTACTCTGAGTAGAGAAAATACAATGAGATCTGGAGAATAGATACATAAAATATATATAATCAAAACACGGTAGATAATAGTTCTCTTTGGATAAACATATGGTCAATGTTTTGTGATTTAGTTCTAATAGAAAGGTTGATTGTACAAACAGAATTATATGTGTGACTTCTCTATACCATTGTTTTACAGATAGTCCTCAACTTGTGATCACAATTGGGACTGGAATTTAGATCATAAGTCAGTACAGTCATAAGTTGAGTCACCACATGACGGGACCAGATTTTATGACTATTTTTACAGCAATCATTAATCAAATTGCCACAATCATTAAGTGGATCACATGATCATTAAGCAAATCCAGCTTCCCAATGGATATTTTTTGTCTTTTTGCAAGCAAAAAAAATTCAAATCACAATTATATGACTGCAGGATGCTGCAAACAGTTGTAAATATGAATCAGTTGTCAAGTGCCTGAATTGCAATCATGTGACTACAGGGATGATGCAATGATCATAAGTGTGAGTATAGGTGGTTATAATACTTTTTCTAAGATTGTAAGTCAAGTGGTCGTAAATTAAGGAAGACCTGTAGTTATTTAAACTTTTTACTTTTCCAATTTTATTAATTCTTCTTAACTGCTATTTCTGCAAGATTTTCTCATGCAGAAATAGCAGAAGGATTTGCTGTTAATTACTTTATCTTTTAAAATAAGTACAAAACCTAAAATGTGCACACTAAATACTTTAGGTCATAGTATGACTCCAAAGTTCAATTAATAAATTGTGATTTTTTAATCCCCCAAATTAAAAAATGAAAATAAAACATAGAACTAAAAATAAAAACAAACCAGGGACAAAAGTAAAATTATTTTCTAAAAAAATACTAGAAACTGATAGGAGTGTTATCTGTAAATCTATTAGGAAGGCATTATTATTGATGTTAGTGATTAACGTAATTAATAAATGCTGACACAATCAGAATGTATATGTCCTTCACTGTATAGCTTTCAATATTGAGTCTCAATTTAATGATCTTAGCTCACCCTGAGCCAATATCAAAAGCTGGCATTACTTGTGGCTTTTCTGTGGAGTAAACAAAAGACACTAGAGTCAGCAGTAAGTTTTTCTGTTGCTACTTTACTCAAAGTTATAGACCTAACTGCAAGAATTACAATATATGCAAATGGCCTAGAGTAACTGAGCACTAATACTAGAAGTTGCAGAAAAGCTGCTACGGTGCCTGTTAATGAGGAGACAGGTAAATGAAAAGTTCATTCAGCAATAATAATTGGTTCTGTCCCTTCGTAGCAGATTTTAGGATTAGGATGTTTATGTATTTATAAAGATTGAATAACATAATGTGTCTACTTTTCATTGGTTTAATGGGTGGGTTTTCTTTTATGGTTACACATTTCATTTTTGCACATACAAAGACTAAATGTTCCTTATGTAGTCTTTTAAAACACTGACTAGTCACTTCCCATCCAAACTTGTCCCAGTTCAGCAATCCTATGAGATGGATATATTTGAGAGGAAATTTTTAATTCATCTATATTCATGCAGTTATGGATCATTTTGAATTCTATTTTGGGTCTGTGGCTGTCATGAAAGAACACCTAACACTTCATCTGAGTAGTTCCCATAAGTGGAAACCCATTTTGTAGATTAAAAATTGACTATGGTGGCTAATGACCAGTGCTGAGGATAAACTCCATTCTGTGCAAGTGTCTGACTTCTTGAACCAAGCTCAACCTTTTCCTTGTACAGAATATTTATTGTGCAGCTTTGAGTGGGATATTACACAACATGTGATATAATTGTGCCAAAATATATTATGGAGCAATTTTACTGGGAACTGTTGGTTGTAATGTTTGGGCATAGTGTATGATATCACCAATTTCTTTGTTTCCATTTGCACTCAGTAATGGGTTGCAAATCCCGTCACTACCACTTTGTGCGCGCACGTGATGTTTCTGCGCATGCGCAGAAGTGTCCGTGGCAGGTGGGCGGAGCCTCCCGCCGCTGCCGCTACCGGTTCATAGAACCGGTAACCCACCGCTGTTTACACTGTTTTCTACTTCTGTTCCCTTATTTGTAATAAGGAGCAGTGGTGGGATTCCAAATCTTTTCCTACTGGTTCTATGAGAGCACACAGCACTGAAAGACCGCCCTCGGTGTCAGCGTTGGTGAGCTGAGCTGTTGTTTAGCTCAGCTGAGGCGCGGCAATCCGCTCTGCTGCATGACTCAGCTGAGCTAAAAAAGCAAGGGAATATAGGACAAGGAATGGAGGGGGCAGGAGGGCGGGGCCAGCCAGAGGTGGTATTTGCCATTCTCCGAACTACTCAAAATTTCCGCTACCGGTTCACCCGAACCGGACCGAACCAGCTGAATACCACCTCTGGTAAGGAGTGTTCAGATGTAGACTATGATATCTAAATTTGACAAGTATCTTTTATAGCAATAACAATTAGACTTATATATGGCTTCATAGTGCTTTACAGCCCTCTGTAAGTGGTTTACAGTCAACATATTTCCCCCAACAATCTGGGTCCTCATTTTACATACCTCAGAAAAATGGAAGGCTAAGTCAACCTTGAGCTGGTCAGGATCGAACTCCAGGCAGTGGGCAGAGTTAGCCTGAAATACTTGCATTCCACTGTACCACCATGGCTCTAATAATGAATGAATCTTAAAGAAGATCATAGCTGTGGCATGTCTTTTGGCCTTAGGTCATTTACAACTGCTTTCAATATCTACGTACCCTTTATGTAGGTCTTAGGTATTAATGGACTGACCATATAATATTACAATAAATTTAAAATAATCACATTTGCTACAACTTGCTTGAAGGCAATAGTCCCCCATTCTTTCCAATGCTGCCATATGGTAGATGCACTTCATCATTGTTTCTCATGATACAATGTCACAGCTTAGACAGCCTTGCCCTCACTTGATCTAGGGCTCTCTGCCTAAATACGGCAAGTGATGCTACTCCAAAAACATATCAGTTAAACAATATAACCCTTTGTGTGTATTTATGATGAAAATGCATTGAAACTTTTTTTCCATTTTCATTGTTTAATAAGCTTCTGCTAGATTGGTTTTCAATTTGGTGTTGTGGTTAAGGCACCAGGCTAAAAACCGGCAGACCTTGAATTCTAGTCCAGCCAGCTGGATGGCCTTGGGTCAGCCATTCTGTGTCCATCCTACTGAGGAGGCAATGGCAAGCCACTTCTGAAAAATCTTTCCAAGGAAACTCTGGGAGGGTACTACAGGCAATTTTCAGAAGACAACACTGACACAAAGGGACCCTCCCTCCAAAAGGCTGATTTGTTGAAGTGGTGTCTCCCAGAGAGGTTAGCAAAAATATCCTCAGTTCTGGACAAGGGGAGTTGCAACAGTGAATTAATGATAATTTTAAGCTCACCATCACTCATCGTAGTTGCTATATTTTTACTTACTGGAACCAAAGGTTTACTCTACAAGCACCTATCAACTTTTGAAAGAATTCTTTCTGCTTCCATTCAATTCAATCCAGTTCAGTTTCTTAACTTTTGTGAATAGCACATGTTTGGGATTACTTTGGAAAATGACATAGAGGCTGAAAAATGGTGCCTGTTTTATTGATTGTTACGGGAGGCAAAACGTAGTATCTATTGAAACATTTAAAAGCCTCACAGAACGCCTTGCAATTTTAGCAACTTTTGCATCAAAATATTAGTTTTGACAAAATATTCAGGTCTTTCAGTATTTAATGTCTAGTCAACTATGGCACTTACCACTCACATTCTTCTCCACAAAGGCATCTGTCCTATTGTGCTCTTTGTATTCATTGCAACCAGTTTAGTATTATTCTTCATTAGTTTGCCTTTTTACAGTTTGATAGTTCTACTGCCCTTTCTCCCCTCCAGAGATAACACAAGGCTTGAGAGACGTATTTTGTTTTTAACAATACTTCTCTTGTCACTGGTGTGGCTTTTCTACTGCTTCAACAAAAGACACTAGAGTCAAAAGTAGATATTTCGGCTGCTTGCAGAAGTCCACTAAGTTCCCAGTTTTCAAGAATTGCAATAGTTACTCCAACACAGCTAAGCAACAGTACTGGATCACAGGCATGATTAATCAACTATTGATAACAATAATACACTATTTCTTATTTATCCCTATGCATTTAAAGGGCATGGGTGAAGCTGAAAAATCAAATTAGATTTTATTACATTTCAGAATTTTCTTTGAGAAAGGATTATCTGAAACACATAAGGAATAAGTGCTTCAGGAGAGCCAAAAACACAAATAGTCTTTAAATAGCAATAGCAATATCACTTAGACCAGGGGTGGGTTCCAAATTTTTTTACGACCACTCTGTGGGCGTGGCTTAATTTTGTGGGAGTGGCTTGACGGCCATGTGACCGGGTGGGAGTGGCTTGACGGCCATGTGACTGGGTGGGAGTGGTTTGGCGGTCGTGTGACCGGGTGGGAGTGGCCAACTTGTAAAATGTGAAAAAGTGACTTATGACCATTTTTCACACTTAACGACCATCGGTCGTTAAGTGTGAAAAATGGTCATAAGTCACTTTTTTCACTGCCATTGTAACTTTGAACAGTCACTAAATGACTATTTGTAAGTGAAGGACCAACCTGCAC
>QLTV01000591.1:339385-352345 GCA_003457575.1 Thermophis baileyi | reverse complement strand
GAATGTCAGATCCCAAAAAGTGATTGTGCCATTCAGTTGAGAGAAGGGGGGGCCTTGGGTTTGATTTATTATCATTGCCTGTGTCAATTGACGATTTACAATCCATGCCCGGGGCGCCAAACATCCTGAGATCTCTTCACTTTTGGAGAAGGTTTATGAGGGGCAATGTGGGATGTTTCACTTCAATGGATAACAGAAGATGGTCAGAGAATTGTATGTTTATCCGGTTCCCAGAGCAGTTGATAAAGAAAACATTTTCACACTTGTGTATTGGCTAGAATCTGCATTCTGGCTAATGGGAGGGGTCTCTACTGCTTTAACTCTACCTGCTTTGCCTAAGGGTATTCAGACGTTGCTTTGAATGGAATGCTTTCACTTCTGCTTAATAAAAGATCCTTTTGAACTACATTGGCTCAGAAGTTTTCGCTTTCTTAAGTTAGACGTAGAGGCAATCCTTACACCTACTGCATCCACGGCACCAGGATTAGCATTGCTTAATTTGCCAGTTCAGAAACATATTATATCATCACCATACTGAAGATAATTCACCCCATGCCAATGTATGAACTTGCCCAGTGGCTTTATTGAGGTAGGTATTGAATAGGAGCAGGGAGAACATTGAATCCTGCAGTACAAAAAAGCAACCAAAGGAGGGATTTCTTTCCCCCACTCACCACTGATCAATATCAACCCTGGAGAAAGGCAGAGAACCAGCACAGTACCATGCCATGCCATCCATCCCCAATCGCCAGAGATAGTCCAGAAGGATACCATGGTGAATGGTATCAAAGATCACTAAGAAGTCAAGCAGAGAAAGGATGAATGCACAACCCCCATTCCACTCCCATCAGAGATCATTCGAAGGCAAGATCAAAGCTGTTTCTGTCCCATACCAATGCCTGAATCCTGACTGAAATAGATCCAGATAATCTGCTTCATCTAAGCTCTCTGAAACTGCTGGCCACTTCAGAGGACCTTGGATGACCACTACTCCATTATCCTCCTCAAAAAGGGCAGGTTAGATACTGCATGAAAATTGACCAGTATAGGGAGATCAAACAATTGTCATTTGAGGGGGTGAATCAGCATCTCCTTAAGAGGTGGAGAAACAACTCCTTCAGCCAAGGAGAAATTAATCATGCACCTGAACAACACAATTGCATCTATGCGGCCCCCCCCCAATGCAGTTTTACTTAGCCAGGAAGTGCATGGATCTAAAGCAGGGCTGTCAAACTCCCGGCCCACGGGCCGGATGCGTGGCCCGCGGGCCGGATGCGTCACATGCTGGCCACGCCCACGCCTGGTTTAGTGAAGGGGGAAAAAGTCCTGATATGTCATGTGACACCACCATGAAGACATGAGTTTGACACCCCTGATCTGAAGAGCAGGGGGCCAAAGTCACAATCATGAGAATCCTATCCACTTCCTCAGATCAAATAGATAAAAGGACAAGACTTCATAGTTTTCGAGGCCAAAATATGCAGATCACACTGTAGATTAAAACAGGATGGCCTGGTAAACGTATCATCCTTAGGCATAATGTGATATGTTTGGTCTTGATGGAGTCATCTGAGTTAAGCATGTTCAGTCTGAATTGGGTAAGTGAAACAGAAGGAAGCCAAGAGAGGGCAATCTTGATATGCATAATCCTTGACTTAAGGCCAGTTATTTAACAAATGTTCAAAGTTGTGATGGCCTTGGAAAGGGTGCTTTATGTCCTATAGATTGATTAATTGATTTTGAATGATTGATTTAGCTCAGGAAAAGATACATTTGGTTTAAGGTGTTTGACAAAAACTTCCTATATGCTCCTACACTCTCTGAATCAGAGGTGGGTTCCTGCTGGTTCGGACTGGCTCTATAGAACCGGTAGCGGGAATTTCCCCCCGCTCGCCGAACCGGCAGCGATGGCCGGCTGGACACGCCCCTGAACCGGCTCTCTCGGTGGCGCCATAGGTGCCGCCATCTTGTTTTTTGGGTTTTTAGCACTGTGCATGCATGCACAGTGGGTTTTTAGCACTGCACATGTGTGTGCACTGCACGAGAGGAAGCGAACCGGCAGCAAGGTAAGCCAGAACCCACCCCTGCTCTGAATCACAGTTTGACTTTCTGATCCAGAATTCTGGACAGCAAATTGGATATCCCTTCTTAAGAAATATGGAAACAAACCAGAAAAAGAATGTCAATTAGAAGAATCAGAGGATTGGGAAGTGAATTTTATCAGGTAGCCTGGAAGGAGAGAAGAATGGGATGTGCACAGCATTGAAAAAAAATGACTGAGCAGGATCTTATTAAACCTGAAATGATATCACATAGAAAAAGACCAAGACCTGTTCTTTATCATACCTGAGGTTGGACATGGAATGATGGATTGAAAATTCTGGATGGAATATTTCACTTAGTGAATAGGGAAAAAAAATCTAATAATTAAAAGTAGTGTGGTAGTAGAATGAAAAGAAACAGAAATTAGTGGTCAGAGTATGTTCAAGCAGAATTTGAATACCCATCTGACATGTCTTAATTTAGATTCTATCCCATCAGAGTTTTGATTTGATGACTTAAATGGTTCTACTATCTCAAAGGTTCTAAGAAAGGAGGGAGATTACAGCTTCCACCTACAAGAGCAGAAGTGCCTTTATATGAACAGCTTTATATTTACATCAATTTATCTTACATTTGTATGAATACAGCATTCTAAACAATTTTATATGCATCCATCTGAAAGCAAGCATCATTAGCAAATGTCACTTTACAAATGTTAGAAATTAAACTATGAACCCAGAAGAGATATTACAAATCTTTACAGAGCAAACTAAGATGCCACACACTCAAAAATTGAAGAAAGGTCAGTAGTCAAAGAATAATTGTTATGCCCAATGTCGTATTACTATAGACCGTAGAAAGAACTCCATTTTTATTATCTAGTGGCAAATTGAGCCCTATGAGCCAAATATTCTGTGTAAGTGGCAGATTAATAGCAATTTTTGGCAGAGGAAGCTCACCCTATACCTCTAATAACGAATGGCTGCTGGCAACATTCCACAAAAGCTTTTATTTGGCAACTATAAACTACCCTCTCACAATGTGAATGGTTTACAAGTGTGAACAAACACACGCACACATACACACACATTGTTCTCCATGTTTTAGTGAATAAGACAATCTGCAGTTTGTATAACCTTTCAAAGAAACTGAGAGCCTCCACTTTGCATTTTGCTTTGCTATCGTTTGCTTTGCCATGCCAAGTGTGGTTTGTGGAATAATCCTTCAGGTTTATTCATGTACCACACTAAGTTACAAATTGTGGTGCGCATACCCTAATCTTGGGTTCACATGACACCCTAAGCCAGTGATGGCGAACATTTTTTTGCTTGGGTGCCAAAAGGGCGCGCGTGCGCGTAATAGCATGCGTGTGCGTGCCCACACCCATAATGCAATGCCCTCCCCCCACGCATGCATGCACAACACACACACCCGTGCTGCCCCCCCATGCATGCACGCAGGACTCACTGAAGCCTCCGGAGCCTGTGGATGGTGAAAAACGGATTCCAGCTGATTTTCGGCCTTCCGGAGGGCAAGGGGGGAGGTCGTTTTCGCCTTCCCAGGGCTTCAGGAAAGCCTCCGGAGCCTGTGGATGGCGAAAAATGGACCCAACGGCCCAACCGGAAGTTTGGAAACGAACATCCGGTTGGGCCTTTTTTCCCCCTCTCCAGGCTTCAGGAAAGCCTCCTGAAGCCTGGGGAGCGTGAAAAACAACCCAACGGCCCAACCGGAAGTTCGTTTCCAAACTTCCGGTTGGGCCGTTGGGTCCGTTTTTTGCCATCCTCAGGCTCCGGAGGCTTTCCTGAAGAAGGTGAAAACGACCTCCCCCCACCCTCCGGAAGGCCGAAAATCAGCTGGCCAGCACGCACATGTGCGCTGGAGCTGACATAGGACAATGCCTCGCGTGCCCTCAGATATGACTCTGCGTGCCACCTGTGGCACGCGTGCCATAGGTTCGCCATCGCTGCCCTAAGCCAAATTCAAACTAACCATAAACTCTCCTAACACATCATGTGGGTTTGGAACAGAACTTCCAACATGGGCAAAAAGTACTGAAATATGAGTTACAGCTGGTGAATCCAGTTGCAGAATTTCTTAGTGATGTCCAATGTTGGCTAAAAATAAATTCTAATGCAACTAATCCTTAACCCCTTTCAACAGTGCAAAAATAAATTTTCAGGGATATTGGTCAATTGTTATTGATCTATAACATGAAACTCCAATAAATTTCCAAAGAAGCCCAAGGATGTCTCACAACAGCTTATAAAACACAGTAATAAGCAATGGCCTTTTAAAAAGAAGGACATTTACCATACTTGTTTTTAAAATAAAATGTTTGCTTAGGCAAGCATAGAAAATCAATGGCACTTTAGAGATGACTGAAATAGGAATGTGGGCAACTACAGTTAACAAGTGTTGGCCCCGCGGGGTAAACCAGATAGGAATTGCAATCAGATGAGTTAATTCTATTTGATTGTACAGCTACATTGACAGAATCTTGCAAGTAGGAAAGTGCATTTCTCCCTCCCATCACCTTTACAGCCCAAGAAACTAGGGAAGGTTTCTTGCCCACCCACTATTTAACTATAGGCTATGCTTTCTCTTATGCCTTTTCCCTTGGCAGCATCTCTTTGCTCCACCTCCCAAGGTCTTTTCCCTGTGCCATTATACCAAGGTTCCTGACCTAATAACACAGGTGAGAGCCAGACTGTTACAATGATAATAAAGATAATAATAATAAGCTAAGTCCATAAGAGTCAAATTCAAGCCCTACTCAGCCATGGAAGTTCATGGGATGATTTTAGACCCAACCTTCTCTGCAAGTTATCATAGGAATAAATTTGGAGAGGGAAATATTTCTATATTATTTTAAGCACATGAGCATAAAAAAGGCAGAATATAAATCTAATAAGTATATGAGTTGGTTATCTATATATGATTTCTCTTTCCTTTCATATTGATCCATTCAGAAACTAAGTTACTGTGATGTAAGATAGCGTATTTAGTTGTGATGAGCAGATCCAGCTTATAATGCATGTAATTTTAACATTTGTGTGAAAGCAAGACATTTCACCACTTTCTCTGAAATATAAATTTTAGAATAGCAGTGCTACCTTCTCCAGGAGATGATCTTCTGAGATACATCTGCTCTCCTCCTATGGATATGCGTGATAGTGCTTTGAAAGAGATCCTCAACCACAAGCCTTTTGTAGCATGCTATTTCTTTTTTAGTCCTGCACCTTATATGTTGGATCTCAGGTACAATTACTCTCTTCCTTCCTTCAAGGATCTGACTTGACAGAGCATTTTCTAAACTAATCAAACATATCAACTAGCCAACAGTGATCGGAACAAATGTTTTTACACCAGGATCTCATCTCAGATAAGAGAACTTGGCTGCTAGATGTATGATCTATCCTTTTACGTGTCATATAAATGCCAAGTGATATTGTATGGGACATGATTGTACAAATAATCTGTACTATGTAAATTTTATTAGTTGTATAATGATCTGATGACTGAAATGACATATACGGGCCATTAGCATTCATGATGGGATGAAGAGAATAACATTATTAGCCTCCTTGTAAATTCCCATTGTACTGCTGGATCAGGAGTAGACAAGACATGGTACCCTAGGTGATGTTGAATTTCAACAACTGGAACCTCTCACTGTATATAAGGAAGACATTTTTGTGTTGCTGCTTATAAACTCAGATCTTCCATTTTCTATTGATAATGGTTAGTTATGTTGACCAAACATTTAAAAAAATATGCTCTTTTAGTATGACTGCACAGGAGACGTTTACATTTGGCGGATCCGAAACAGTCTTTTAACATGGCCAAATATAGACCCATGTAGCTGATTTGTATTTTTTTTTTTACTACAATAGAATGGATACTCTTTGAAAAACATTTTGTAACAATGTGCTGAAATTAATTTGCGAAAATACACATGTTTGAATATCTAAAAATATTGTTGCCAAGCAACAGGATAAAAATACGAGCCTCTCACTTGGAGGAGATAAAACTGTGTGTACCTTCTAATAGCATATGCAGATGAATTCTGTCCTATAAAACTGGGAATCATTTCTTAGGTCATTGTATATGGATGTGTATCTGAGTGTGGGTGTGCATATAATTTTCAGCCAAGATTCATGGAGTGGGTTCTTGAAAGCCTTTTCATTTGTAAAATTCCTATTATGTCTGCCATGAATATGATTTGAAGATATTGGGGAAAGTGTTTGAAACAATGCCAATTTGTGTTTCATTATTCATTTATATCACTGAGTTGGCATTAGTAATCTTCTAAGCCTCTAGAGTCATATGGAGCAGTAGCTTTAGAGATGTCTCCAGGTCTTCTTTATTCTCTGAAGCTTATACCTTTATACAGACATCATTTCCTGGGGGACCAGAATAATATTGGCAGGCCAGAGGAAATGGTAATTGTGTCAAAGAAACACAGCAAATGAGGTTCTCTCATGGGACACTAAAAGAAAGTGAAGGCTTTAATTACAGTCTGCAGATCCACGAACTGTGAAGCCCATATCATGTATCTGGCACTGATTTGTGAATCATTATTAACTTTCCAGCATCCTCTTCAGCATTACAGTAGGCAAAGCTTTGAATAACAAGCATTGTGTCCTTTCCTTTATGCCATGTTCAATATTACTGATAATTCTAAGGGTTGCTTTGCAAATCAGAAGCCATACACTATGCAAGCATACATGTGTGTGCATGAGTGTAACATATAAGGAGGACTGAAAGGGAGGGAAATTATGCCCAAGCTAATTAAATGAACTGGGGAAGGGGGGAACAAATCTGTAGTGAAGCCTACCCCAGCTTACCTTCCTCCCAATTTTTGGACTACACACCCTATAAAATATACCGGGATGTCAATTATGAAATTTAAAGTCCAAAACACCTGGAAAGCAGGCTGAGTTAATTTAATTTGGGTAAATGTTAATATAATTTAATTCTACTTCTAAGTGCTCAGTATGGCATACATTTTTCAGAATACTTAATTAAAAGAAAAGACTATGTGCATGCAATTTCTACACAATTTCTACACATAAAGAGACACCCAGACCTCATCATACTTCCAACTGATCCACTGCAATGAATAATGTAGATGGCAATGAATCTGCTCTAGGCACAACTAAGTCTGGATCCAACTTATAAAGTAAGCCTGGATCCAATTTACAAATTCTGGCATGTAAAACCCAACATGAGGAATCTTGTCAACTCTGCCCACAAATAAATTCAACTCCAGCTCAGAAGATTTGAGATAGAGCTTCTGAGGAAATAATCCTTGGCAATGATGGAAAGGATTCAAATTTGTAATCCATATAACTCAGTTCCCCCAACAAAACAGAATAACTAGTTTTATGTGCATTTATTTTGTACACACACACACACACACACACACACACACTCCTTCCCCAAATCCTTGGCTTACAATATACAATCAAGTTCATCCATCACTGATATGCTGGGATTTCCTCTCCTGAGCTGCAAGTTGCTATCCCCAGATGAAAAATGGGCCAAAGATGTTTACAAGGCTCTGAAGATTCAGCTTGTCTTAAACAAGTTGTAATTATTCCATTTTAAAACAGGACAATATCTACAATTATAATAACTCTACCTCTGCCATTTGCAACCCTTCATTTAAACATTTATTAGTTTAAAATATTTATAAACTGCTTTTTTGCCTAGCAATAGGGCAATACAAAATGCACGATAATAAGTTTTTTGTTTTTTTTAAGATAGTGATTGAGAGCCCTGGAAAGCTGAAAAATGAGGGCTAGACCACATGAACACACCATTCCTAAATCCTTTTCCAGCACATAGAAAGGTTGTGTGTTGAACTAGTTGCAATGGCTCTAGAACAGGGGTGTCACACTCAAGGCCCGCGGGGCCGTCCTGGTGTACCCAATGCGAAGAGGAAAGATCAGGTCAGCTGTTTGGGGAGTGGTGTCAAGCTGGCCACGCCCACCCAGTTGGCCACACCCACCCAGTTGGCCACACCCACCCAGTCCCCCCCTCCCGAGGTCAACCACAGCCCTGATGCGGCCCTCAATGAAATTTAGTTCGACAGCCCTGCTCTAGAATATAAAAAAACCAACTGGCTCCAAGCTTTGAGAAGTATAGTTATCTAGCAAAAGTCTTGCATAGGGAAATAAAATGGCATGCTATATCTTCAAAATAAAGCTAGCCTACCTGCCAGTTATCTGTTCAAAAAGATGGTTCCCCACACCCTATTTGATATCTGTTGCTCAGTCAGTCTTTGCTTTAAAAGATGGAGTCCTTTATATCAATGAGTTGTTGGGTTCTTCCTTTTTTGAAGTCAGACTAAGTTCTAGGGGTTAAACCTTCTCTCTTAGGAAAGGTCTTTGGGTAGACATCAGATGAATCTGCAGCTGCTGTACACACACAGTCCCAAATGTTTTACAGTGCATTTGTTTGCTTTAATTTTTATTTCTTAATCTCTTTTTCTTTTGGTGTGTAATACCAATAAAAATAAAATATTAAAAAGGGAAAAATAGATAGAGCAGAAAATCTACAAAGGTACTCTTGAAAATGCCCCTGGGTGGTTAATTCATACAGATGGAATCAGAATAAGGGGGAAAAAAACACCTTTAACTTGTTAGTATGGATGTGGTATTCTTATGTGGACTTGAAAGTGTTCTTTTGTACTGACTGTTTCTGCTGGTTGGCAGGCCCCTCAGCTTTTTCATGCCAGGGTTATTTCTCTAGCTAAAGGTTCATGTGCTTTTGAGAGAACAAATGCACTGCTTGAAATTAGCCAGGAGGAAACTGTGCCTCAATAGAGTGCTATGTTAAAAGAAACTACAAATAAAAATAATAATAATAAAACACCCAGTTTTTCTTCAACAGTGTGTCCCCTCTTCGGCAACAAATCTCAGACCCAGGTGGCTAAATTTTTTACACTGGGATACTTTTAAAATCGCAACTGCTTTAAAGCTTCCCATTTGATAACAAGAGTGTAAACTAGAATCAGTATTTATCATTATTCCCCTCAGGGCTTTTTTCTTTTCTCTCTCTCTCTTTATCAGTCATTATTAAGATAACTAATTGTAAATATGCTTTTCTGTTTACATTTTTTGTTCAGGAGCATTTCTTTATATTACCGGTATGTAAAATAGAACTTGTTCCCTGTATAATAGTTGCTGAGGTTTCTTTCATAAAATAGACAACAAAAAGTACCCGGTTCAAGAAATCCATAACCAGCAAAATGGAGTATCTGATTTAGGGTTTTTAGGGGTGATTCTAAAGGCCCAATCATCTCTCCAGTCCTTTTTGACAGGATTTCTCTATCTTAGATTGTGCATGACTGATAGAAACTCTGTGCATGTAGCTTTTTCAAAATGGAGAAATAAGAGTGAATGTACTATATGATTTATGGGAGGAAAACTTTGGTTGAGAATATGCCATGGCCTCAGTTACTCATTCCAGAGTCACCTTCCAGAAATGGAAGCATTTTAGTCTTTGCAACAATTTGTTGTTGTTGTTTTGTTCCTTTGATCCGTTGATCCTGGCAGCTGCTTAGACAAGTCCCTGCAGTTTTCTTGGCAGATTTCAGAATTGCTTTGCCCTTGCCTGCTTCCTAGGGCTAAAGAGACCAGTGACTGGTCCAAGGCCAGGCAGTTGGCTGGACTAAGAGTCTCCTGATTTCTAGCCTGATCACTTAACCAGAGCACCAGACTGGCTCTCTTGCAGTACTTACTACAAAGAAACTTATGGCATTTTGAATAACAAAGGCATTATCACATAAGCTTTTGTAAGATTGATCCTGAAAGTGATCTGATAACTGTGTTAAATCCATCTATTCTATGATGTCATTATGATCATAGATACATCAAAATTTCCATATCAAAGAGGTCATGGTAAACCATGAAAATATAGCACATTGAAACAATGAACACATACAGTATATCTGAATGTTGTAATCAAACACATCTGCTGATCCAGGGGATAAAAAACAAGGTCCATGATACATCTCTAATGGGATTTCATGGCAGAAGAATTAAGCTTAGTTATTGATGATATAATCCCTTCATTTATGTGCAGCAAAAGCAGTATTAAATCCTATTGCAGAGACCTGCCAGAGTCTTTTCTTGGTATAGAGGCTACAAATATATTAGATTTTAAAGTGCTCAAAAGTTTGAGTTGTCCTAGAAAAATTATCCTAGAATAATTTTTGCTCTGGAACACAATTCGTAATTGTGTTGCATTATAAAACTCATGCTTCAAAAGGAATAGGAAAGACTTTGTTCTGAAGGAATAGGAGTTCAAACAATTAAGGAAGTGGGCCATATTCAGTAACAGGCATACAGGCCAGCTACAAGTACCTTGGTATCCCAAGCCACAAGGAAACCATGAATCACAGTGAGGATGCAAAGAAAACAACAACATTTAAGTACCAGCAAAGAAGTCCTGAAGAGCCAACTCAATGAGAAGAACAAGATTCATGCCATCAATACATATGTCCTGCCAGTCATCAGATGCCATGGTGATGTAATGATCTGGCCAAAGGAGGACATGAAAGCTGTTGATGTGAAGACCCAGAAACTCCTCACAATATATGGAGATTTCCATCCCAGATCTAACATCCAGAGACTGGACACCAGCCAGAAACAGGCAGGCAGAGTTTGCCAAGTATCAAAGCCACTGGCCTTGACAAAATCCAGTGCATCCACAGCTATGTCAGCAAGGCAGCACCCAAAGATGAGCTTCTGAGAGAATGCCTGAGACAGCACCAGACATGGGACGAAGATCAAACAGAGGAAATGCCATGGCAAGACAAGACCCTGCATGAAATGTATGCCCATCAGCAGCTGAGGTAGCTGACATTGAGAAATCTTACCAGTGCCTGGAAAGGGATGATCTAAAAGACAGCACTGAGGCCAGGGGTGAAATGCTACCGATTCGGACCAGCTCGGGAGAACCGTTAACGGACATGTGGCCTGGTTCGCCGAACCGGTAGCAACGGCTGGCTGGCCACGTCCCCGAACCGGTCCCCCGGTCGCTGCTCGCTCACCCTGCCCCCCACCATCCCAGACTGCCTTCCCTACTCCATTCCCGGCGGCCCGCAGCCCCGACATACTTGCCTGCCTTCCACACGACCTTCCCGGTGTCCCCTTAGCCAGCTTGCGAAGGCAGGCAAGCGGAAGGCTGCATGGAAGGCAGGCAAGCATGTCGGGGCCAGCCGGCCATGGGGAAGGGAGCTAGCAGCTTTCCTGGTGGTCCCCCCCACCCGCTTGCCTTCCAAGGTCAGCATTCAGCCCAGCCCGGCCAGTGGGTGGGCGGGCAGCTCTTGGTGGAGATGCAGCTGCTGCTGCTCTGGGCCTGAGAGGGGCGGCAGCGCTCTGGGATGGCAAGCGGATGTCCCGGGGCTGCACATGCAGTCTCAGGGAGCACGACAGGATGCTGTCAGCGCGGAGCTGCAGGCACTTGCCTTTGGCGGTCGCGGCGGGAATTTTACTGCTGTGCCTGGTGGGCCAAGGTAAGCATGGTGGCGGCCAAGGCTGCTTCATCTCTCGCCTTCCCCTTCAAGCCTCGCCTCCTCCCCAGGTGCCTTGTGCCGCTTCCCTATCCAACCTCACCCGCTTGTCCTTTAACCACTTACCGGCGCTCCTGCAGGAAGCCTCAGAGGATGAAACCTGGAGTGGGGCAGAGCCGAGCCTGAAAGAGGCTTCCCCCTTGCCCGCTGGCATCGCTTTGGCTCGACCCAGCCGGGCAGCGACCTTTGCTTTGACCCGCTGGCGTGCCATCCTCCCAGGGCCGAGGATCTGGTGCTCTCCCCCAGACCCCCGTCCCCCCTTTTTTCTCCCCACATCAGGGTGACCCTAATGTTCCCCCAGCCCACTGCAGCAGCAGCAGCGAAGGGCTGCGAGGGGGGCCGAAGGGTAGTGAACAATGACGGAGCACCCACCCATTCGCTCGCTCGCTTGCTTTGCTGGGGCGCACGCGTCTGTGTGTCCCATTCCCATTCCATCGGGCGAGCCACGCGTGGATGGCTTTGGGGAGTCCCCACCTCCTTTCTTTTCCTTTTGCCCTCATTCTTCTCTCCTGCAAGCACGCGGGAGTTCCAGCCTGCCCGCTGCCCTGCCGCGAGGTGAATGGGTGGGTGGGTGAGTGAGTGGTTGGGAGGGGAGAATGATTGAAAGCCGGCCAAGCCCCGCAGGGATGCCAATCCGGGGCAGAATCGGCTTTGAATCATCCACCAGTTGTTTTCTTTGGCTCCCCTATCAGTCACTTTCCGACTTTGGTGGCTCCTCCTCCCCCAAGAAGAAACGGCTCCCAACTTTTTCCCCTTCCTTGCTCATGGGGGAGGGAGGTAGATGCCCGGTCATGGAGAGGGTTGGTTGGGGTGGGTCTCCCTCCTGGTGCTAGGCTCAGCCGCGGCGATGGGGAAGGAGGGGGGCATCAGGCATCCCACGCTCGCTGGTTGAGCATCCATCGCTGGTTTTGCCTGGGCGGGCACCAAAGTCTCAGAAACTGCCCACGGCAGCTGGATGTCTCCTCCTCCGCTCTTTGGATGCCCGCGATGGGCCAGCGTGGCAGCAGTGCCGGCGTGTCCTCGCCGCAGATGGCCAAGGGCTCCCCGGTGCCCGTGAAGGGGAGGGGCTGCTCTTTCCACCGGACCAGGCCTGAAAGTAGCTGCCCTCCGCCTCGGGTCCCGCTCCCTGCATCCAGCCCATGACAGGGGACGCGCCGCTGCTGGGCCAGCTGCCCTACCAGAGCACTTTCTTCCTTCTCCCACCGCCGAGAGAAAGAAAAAGAAAAAGAAAAAGAAGAAAAAGAAAAAGAAAAAGAAAAAGAAAAGGAAAAGGAAAAGGAGAAAAGAAAAGAAAAGAAAAGAAAAGAAAAGAAAAGAAAAGAAAAGAAAAGAAA
>QLTV01000591.1:314779-329356 GCA_003457575.1 Thermophis baileyi | reverse complement strand
GGCACCTCTGACTGCAGGTTTACCTGTGAGGAGACCTCCTTCTACAAAGCCACAATTGCCGGCTAGCTGCCCTGCATGCCCTAGCATCAATCAGAGGCTCCTCCTCTTCACTGGAGTCACTTAACTCCTGCTGGGGAGGTGCAGAAGGCCCTGATTGAGTATCGTCCTCTGGCCCTGCGTCCTCCTCGGTCTCGGACTCAGGTGCCGGAGATACAGACTGCTCTTGCCACCCCATGGTCGGTTCTTGGTCTTCCGGATCCATGAGCAGCTGCGCGGGACTTGGGCAAGCCACAACATCTGTGGACTCAGTAATGGAGATCGGGGATGCTGTACATTACCCTGTGGAGTTCTTGCACACTCTCAACCCACCAGAATTACTACCTCATGTCCTTTACCTCAAGGTTGGTGCTCCAATCATGCTGTTACGCAATCTAAGCCCTCCAAAACTGTGCAATGGCACCAGGCTTCAGGTGAAGACTCTGTACAAACACATAATCGAAGCCACGATTTTCACAGGTGTCAATCAGGGAGAAACCGTTTTCATACCCCGAATTCCTCTGATCCCATAAGACTACCACTTTGAGTTCAAATGTCTACAATTTCCCATTAAGGTTTGCTACGCCATCACCATCAATAAGCCACAGGGACAGATTTTGAAAATGGCCGGTGTGCATCTCACGAGTGACTATTTCTCCCATGGCCAGTTCTATGTGGCATGCTCCAGAGTCAGTTCACCTGACAGCCTGGTCATCCTCCAGCCAGACAGCAAAACCAGGAATGTTGTTTACAGGGAGGTCCTCAGCAATTCATCTGAGGGACGAATTGAAAGTCTATGCTATGCAACTTATTAGCCTGGCTACATAGATAAAACAGCCACGATTGCTGCTGGGATTAAAGGCCTTAAGCCCATTGTTGTTACACTTACAATAATGTCTTCATCTGTAACAGAAACTTAGTTTACCGTCTCTAACGAAATAATACAATCCCTTTTTTAACTACTCATTAATGTTCAAGCTTTAAGTGTCAATTTATCAAGCCCCATCACATAGTTTCGTAGCGAAGCACGGGTATCCAGCTAGTATAAGAGAAACCCCAGCTTCTACTATGAAATGCTAGCCTGAATAAACATAAATCCATTTTGTGTTTAATGCAGTGGTATGTGCTGTTAGCTGACAATCTTCTTTCTATTGTTCAGTAAAAATGAAGTATATGTTCAGTCACAGCAAAGACCTAAATTTCATACTCACATCTTCTAATTCTACCATGTTTTTTCAGTCCAGCTGTTGCATATTTGCTGTATATTTAAAAGCTTGATGTTGGTAGAGTTACAATAATACTTATTTACTTAATTTTTTTAATTCATTCAATTTCTATAACCGCCCAACTCAACTAAGTTAATAACCATCTTGCTCTTTATGAATTATGCTTGTTTCCAAGTTTGTTTATAATGACTGAGTCTGGAAATTGAAGTATAAATATTAAATGTCCCAGTTTGGGGAAAATGCCTTAATCAGTGTATCATCTGCAACAGACAGATTCTGGTTTCATTTGCCCTGTAGATGGAAATGAACAACCTTCTATGGACATTATGGCAGAGATGTCCACAGAAGGGGTCACAAAAGTGAAAATGGTAGATGCAGCTGCACAATCAATACTCCTTCCTTTTTCATATCTGTGTGATGAGTGTTAAAAAGGGACAAGGCTTTGGTCATGCAGTAACACTCGCCATCTTGAATAATGCTGATCTGAAAGTTCAAATTATGTCTAACCTCCCAACCTCAACAACCTGTTTTAATTGGTCAGGATTTTGATTTAACCAATGGTGCAGATTCACTCAAGACTGCTTATAATCTCTAGAATTCCTTGTGACTCTCTTCTAATAAGTTATGGCAAATGCCATAACTTATTATCATCCTTAATGTTTTCCTAACATAATTTTCTCTAGACATAGAGATTTACTGTTGTTACTTAAGAAACATCTTTCTTTGCAAAACAACTTGTAAATAAGGTTCTAGGGCTACAAGAAAAAGCAAGGCCCTGAGTTATTTATTTTAATAACTACTACATGGTTCAATGAGTACATTTTATTCTTTTAGCAATTGATATACACCAAGTTGCTTTCTTCATTTATAAATTCCCACAAAAAGCAGTAGGATAGTACTGTCAAAGGAACAATATCTTCTCTAATTCTGTATAAATCAGATGACACTGAATGATAATTATTTGTCGGAGCTCCATAGATCTTCAGTCTTTAATGGCTCTTTCAGGCATCCTGTCTCCTTTCAAATTCATTTTAGTGGTCTATTCACAAAGTGTAAATTAATCCTCAAAGCAACCAAGAGATATACCAGAGAGGAAAACATATGCATAGAACAAGGCAGATAAATTGCTGAAGAGTTGTGTCACTGTCCCTTGTTAAATTCAAGTAGTTTCTAGACAAATTTGAGCAATTGTCCATAACAGGAAATTGTTATTCTTCTGCCTGTAATCATTTGCATGAAATAACTGATAATCTGCACACTGTAATTAGTGAGAATTAGTGTCATAATGATGGGCACTTCAATTTTATACTCTACACTTCTCTGGAACTGATGCTATTAAAGCTGTGCAGTGATCTGGGTTTGAAGGGGTAAAGGTGATTCAGAGCACAGAAGCATTCATGTTACAGTTGTCAACAACTTCTAAAAAAACTTACATTTTTTTTCCTTGCACAACCATTGCTGCATCAACTCAGGTAAAGACATGCTTTATATAAGGAAGTATTGACAGGTCTGACATGTGTGCCCACCTGTAGTCTGAATCACCTTTTCTCTTTGAGTCTGAATTATTGGCCTCCCACAGTCTGTACAGCAGAACAGCCACTGTATTCTAAGTCAAGGAAAAGAGGAAATCACACAACCAGAAAATATTATGCAAGCATGTTTATAAAAACACATTCACCTGGTATCCTGATAACACTGCCAATGTTCATTTGGATCTGTAATAATAATAATACCCATGATTTGCATCAGGGGTGAAATGCTCCCAGTTCGTTCGTGCCTGTCTGTCGCCGTAGAGCCGGTCGCCAAGGTAGTGTGAGGCTCCACCCACCCACCCGGACGCCGGCGTTTGGGTTCTTTTACCCTCTGCGCATGCACAGAATGCTTTGCACATGCGCAGAGGGTAAAAGAACCCAAATGGCAGCGTCCAGGCGGGTGGGCGGAGCCTTGCGCTACCTTGGTGACTGGCTCTACGGCGACTGACAGGCACGAGCAAACCAGGAGCATTTCACCCTGATTTGCATCCACATAGACTGTTATTCAGGCTCTTTGGAAGCTGCCTAAACTGAATGTTCAGCCACAGTTATCAAAGAGTTAGGGTTAGGGTTAGGGCAGTAAAGACAAGCTGCTCTGAAAAACTGAGGAATCAGTTCTCCGCAAATGAATCAGCAAATGTGTGGAAAAGCCTGAAGAATATCATTGGCTACAGCATATCTCCCTTACTCAAGAGAATCAGCAATGGCAGATGACCTGAATATGTTCTAATGTAGGTTTAATAGATCACTGTCGACTATTGCTCCCCTCGCCACCACAGATACAACAACAATAGCCAAATCCTCCTATCACCATCCCTCTGACCACCCAGCTGTGGTGATCCTAGAAAAAGATGTGCAATGTCTATGTCATAGACAAAAGATTGGAAAAGCACCAGTCCCAGATGGACTAACTCCTTCTTGCTTGAAAGTCTGTGCTAATCAACTGGCGTCCATCTTTACCCCCTCTTTAACAAATCACTGGAGATGTGTTATGTTCCTTCTTGCTTCAAATGCTGTACTATCGTCCCAGTGCCCAAGAAACCTTCCGTCAAGGAGTTGAATGACTACAAACTGGTTGCCCTGACATCTGTAGTTATGAAAATCTTTGAAAGGTTAGTGCTGGCCAACCTGAAAACCATCACAGATCCGTTACTAGGTAGATCAGCAGATAGATAAATAGATGATCAGAGGATGCTGTCAATATGGCACTGCACTACATCTTGCAACCCCAGGGACCTATGCACAGGTCCTTTTTGTGGACTTCTGCTTGGCATTCAATACCATAATTCCAGAAATACTTCATTCTAAACTGATTAAGCTAGCTATGCCTGCCCATAATTGTAGGTGGATTGTAAGCTTTCTGATAGATAGAAAAAGCAACAGGTGAAGCTTGAGAAAATCACATTGAACACCCATCACGTTACTCTTTTCTCTCTATACCAATGACTGCATCTCTAAGGATCCTCTAAGAACTTTGCAGATGATACAACAGTCATTGGTTTATTAAAGATGGTGCTGAGTCTGCATATAAATGGGAGGTTTACAACTGGCCCTGTGGTGCAGCTGGAACAATCTGGGGCTAAACACTCTTAAAACTGTAGAGATGAGAGTGGATTTTAGGAGCAGCCTTCCTATTCTGCCATCTCTTAGTATATTAGACAACAGAGTATCAACAGTAGAGTCCTTCAAGTTTCTGAGTTCTACAATCTCCCAGGATTTGAAATGGACACTAACATTACAACCATCATTTAAAAAGCCCAACAAAGAATGTTCTTCCTGTGTCAACTCAGAAAGTTCAAACTCTCCAAGGAGCTGCGGATACAGTTGTACAGAGGAATAGCAATAGCACTTAGACTTATATACCACTTTACAGTGCTTTACAGCCCTCTCTAAGCGGTTTACAGAGTCAGCATATTGCCCCCAACAATCTGGGTCCTCATTTTACCCACCTCAGAAGGATGGAAGGCTGAGTCAACCTTGAGCTGGTGAGATTTGAACCGCCGAACTGCAGCTAGCAGTCAGCTGAAGTAGCCTGCAGTGCTGCACTCTAACCACTGCGCCACCTCGGAATCATTGAATCTCTCATTTGTACTTCTATAACTGTCTGGTTTGGTACAGCAACTAAAAAGAACAGGTACAGACTTCAACGGAAAGTTAGGACTGCAGCAAAAAAAATTGTTGCAACCAGCCTTCCTTCCTTTGAGGACCTGTGTATTGCACAGGTCAGAAAGAGAACTAAGCAAATTTCTACAAACCCTCACATTCTGGACATAAACTCCTCCCCTCGGGACACTACAGGGCATTGCCTGCCAAAAGAACTAGACACAGAGACAGGGTTTTTTTTCCCTCGTGCCAATCATTCTGCTGAACATCTAATTCCCACAGTACTGTCTTATGTCTAAGTATATTTACCCATGTAGTATGACTGTATTACTTTTATCCTTCTCATCTGTTCCACTACCTTCTCTTATTAGTTTCATTGTTATGATTATTACGTTGATATTATAATTATTATTACTTTGCTTTGTGCATGTATACTGAGAGCTTCTGCACCAGAGACAAATTCCTTGTGTATCTAATCACACTTGGCCCATAAAAGTATTATATTCTGTTCCATTCCATTCTATATTCTGTATTGAGATGGATGATATAAGGCTAGAAGAATTTCAGGAACTGGATTATTTTCTGTCCAGAACTAATACATTCCTAAGTATAACAGTTGATGCTTTCTGATTTTATTTCCAGCAATGTTATGAACCAGCAAGGAGGTAGTCTTCTTCACTGATAAGGAGTGTGTGTGCACTGGCTGCGTTTGTAAGAGCCTCTTCAATTGCTATTAGACCGGGAATCAATTCTTCTATATAGGAAGTCAAAGCACTTTCACCTTTGAAATTTAGGTCACCAGGAAGTCTTTGGCACTACTCTAGCGCACCTAGAATTTACAAGATAATAGCCCTCTCGCTTCATCGGCCTCAGTGGCAAACTTAGACTTCACCTTTCTCTTACCAGAACTCAACTGTGAAGTATATACTGTATATAAAAAGCACTAATCTACAGGACTATATAGTTTACTATTCAGGATGCTTGTAGAGAAAACTCTTCCTGCAGGAATATGTGTCCTTTGGGGAAGAAATGAAAAAATGCTTCACTTGTTTGATACATCACCATTAACATTATAATACAGAGGCAAAGAAGAGGAAGCTGCCAAAACATAAATACATAATGCAAATATTATGAATTACATCAAACACATCATTGTGGGGTAGTTAAATCATATGTCACCTTCATAAAAACATGGCACTTGCTGCATGTGAATGAATAAGTTCAATGCAAGATACATTGCTTTAAACGACATACACTTAAAACCTCTACTTTTTGCAGCTGATCTGGGCACTACAATTGTATAATAACCTGTTTGTCCCATAGTATAATGACCCTGGATGGTGCCTTTTCTATAATCCAAGTCTGTCCAGAATAACCCTCTGCTCACTCTCCATTGATGAATTGACACTCTTCTGATACAATGGCAAAACTGATAAACTTTTAAAACCAAATAATTTAAAATTCAGCTGAAATATAGGTATGCTAGTTTTTCTTTATATTTATTTTCTTTCTTTTTTCCTTTCTATTGTTTTCTTTTAATTCATTTTTTGAGGCATAAAAAGAATACAAATACCTGCTAGAAGGTATATTTAGCATTGTTGTTCAAATGTTCTTGCCTGAATTTTCTGTAATAAAATATTCCAAATAAAAACAAGAGATTGGACCTTTGGGGCAGCAAACTCTTAATTTTCGAATTCATGTTAAGAATGTGCGTTGGTCCTTATGCTATCAAGTTTTAAAGAAGGATGACTAACATATCTACTCACTGGGCATTTATGAGACAATGATGGCCTATGGCAAACAGGTTCTTAAATTGTTTCCTGTTGATATATTGTTGTGGGGGCTTTCTTTTAGTCATCCCATTTTGTGGGATAATTTGATATCATACTATGTTGCTGTACATATTTTGGGTGTGTGTATTCATGTGTGTGTATCACTTTTTCTGTTACATATAAACATTGTCATTTGACTTCTTCCCATATCCATTCAATCCTATAAGAGGTGGCTGCACATGTAGGATATTGTCCTTAAGGACTTAGTAACTATTTGGGGCATTACTTAAATATGAGAAATCGCAAATATGTTAGTATGTGCACAGAGCATAGATTGCACCATTTCTTTCTGCTTTAAGCTGCCTTGATACTTTGGTGAGAGCAATTGGCACATTGGAACACTGAACATAAATCTTTATTCAGAGGCATCCATGAGATCCATGTTTTTATCAAAATGATGAAAGCAGTGTTGCTATTGTAATGTAATCTCTGCTCCCATCTGCACATACATGCAACATAAAGATGCATGTACAAAAGGTGTACCACATTGGCATGACATTGCTTTTGACCTCATGCATTGAAAATGTCTCTGACCTCCTGTTTCACACGATGTCAAAATGATATTAGAGGATATTAAGCTGATTAAAAGAGAATGTTATCGGGATCTCTGTGTTTTATCCAACTCACTGCTTTCCCTTTAATCTCCCAAAGCCTTTTCATCTTTCTTTGTATGGTGCTTCCCTCCTAAATATTCTAATTTCAATCTGGCCAGTAAACACTGCAGTCCACTTCAAAACCCACATATTCCCCTCAGCAAATGTCCAGTGAACAAAAAAAAATATTCAGGGAAAAATAAATGTGGAGCTTCTGTTTTTATTCATTTCTTCTCGTCTGCCTGAAGAACTGCATAGTATTGACTGTAATAGGATTCACTCTAGTTCAGAGCAATATGCCCTCTAACTTTTTCAAAGAAGGTACAAAAACAAGTCACTTGTTATTAGTCCAGCTTTGGCAGAAAATGGAATGACATACTAATACTAGTTTAAACACATCAGGAATGGAACTGAAAGAAGGAAAGCTTTGTGATAGCCCCTGAGGTCATTTGCAATACAGAACTTCAACTTGCCATGAAGTAAATCAAATTAAGTAACTTTTAGGTACTGCAGCTCTGCTGTTGGGAATAAACCTCAGTAAAATAACTTAATTAATTACTAGTTGCCATTGCCTACTGAGTTATATAGCAGTATGCTGCTAAAGAATTATAGAAGGAGTTAATTAAGTGAGCAATGGCTCATTACTCTATTAGCAGCAGTCCCAACCAGCATAGCAATGATGAGGGATACTGCAACAACATCTCCAGATGCTTCTGATCTGGGGCTAGGCTTCTTATCCTTGGCCCTGAAGATTGGTTCCTACAGCATCAATAACATGATGATATGAACTGCAATAGAAAGATTACATAAGCCAATAGTACTACTAAACAAGATTTGAAAGCTGCTCCATATCTCTCTGGCTCTATAACATCAACTGTATTCAAAAGCAGAACCAGTTTAGTTCTGCTTCAGCTGCACTTTTTTGGAACATGAAGTCAGATTAATGTTTTCTTTGAAATGTCGCAGCCCTGGGGAATGTTTAAATCATCCATTTCTCCATTCAGGAAATCTTACTTTATCAGCTTCTTACTTGATCAATCTTTTCAAAGAGAAAGGTAGCTTAATGCCTTTGCAAATCCCGAGATCAAAATCACTGATTATTTTTTTTCCAACCACTTATATATAGACAACTAGCTGGATACCCGTGTTTCGCTACGAAACTATGTGATAGGGCTTGATAAATTGACAGTTAAAGCTTGAAAATTAATGAGTAGTTTAAAAAGGGACTGTATTATTTCATTAGAGATGGTAAACTAAGTTTCTGTTACAGATGAAGACATTATTGTAAGTGTAACAACAATGAAATAGATGGGCTTAAGCCCTTTAATCCCAGCAGCAACCGTGGCTGTTTTGTCTATGTAGACAGGCTAATAAGTTGCATAGCATAGACTTTTAATTCGTCCCTCAGATTAATTGATTAGGAACATGTGGCTAGCATCCTGTCAGTATGTGAGAGAGTTGAGGGGTGTTTGGAAACTCAAACAGCATTTGCTGTGTGAGCAAGAAGGAGACAGGAAGGAGTCTGTGTGTGGCTTAGCTCAACTGTTCTGTAGTAAAGCTGCTTGCTGCTGTGAAAGCAAAAGCAAAACTGAAACTCCTCTGCTTATGTTTTGCATTTGGATCAGATTTCTTTTCAGGTGGGGAGGGGGGAGTAGAACTCCTTAGCATCAGAGCTTGTTAATATTAATATAAGAAATACTCATGCTGCGATGGTCATTTTGAAAAATCTTTTCTTAGTGAGCACCTAGAAGCCAAGAGGAACATACGTGGCAAATTTCAAGTCTGTAGGCTTTACGGTTCTGGAGATTTCGTGATTAATGTGTGAGTGGTTTTCGCTTTTATATATAGAGATATAAGAAAAAAGTAGGTTTAATTATTTTTTTATTTTTTATTTTTATTTTTTTGCCTAGGGTGAAAGTGAAGGATTTTTTTTTCTCTAGGATCTGGGTCAGCATTGTTTATTTATGCTCTTATTCTCAGAGATTTTCTGATTGTTTTAGTGACTGAAACATAAAAGTGATGGTTGTATAGAAGTGTTTAAGAACATTTCAGAGAAATATTTTCTTTTTTATGGAACACAACAATTCAATAGATTATATATACCACAAACATGGTATTTAAAACTTTTAAGCTTGTCCTTTCTAAAATAAAAATAAAAAGTAGGATTTTTTTAACAGGCTACAGGATATACTATATTTCCCAAAAAAATTTCACTGAACAGAGATAAGAGATATTGGCATATTCTCTTGAAAGATTTTATAGAGTGTGCAGATCTAATTCAAACAGAATATGCTCATCCTCATCACAGGTTTTGCATATCCATGGATCTATGCTTGTTCTTGCAGATTAATGAGCTTTAGAATATGAGGTAGGATGAAAGAAAAGTCAGGATTATGACATATACTGATACTAATGCAGGAAATCAGAAAGAACATAAAGACATATGTGGAACAGGCTTCAAAATTTGCTAATTATCTGCCTTGTTATCAGTGGACCAATTACTCTCTAATTAATAAAGTGCAGGGTAAAGTAGCAAAAATGTCCAGAAGGAGCTGGTGAAAGTTACAAATCTCAGGTAAAATTAATTCAAATCATCAGTGGAATCGGTGTTCATGGAGATTGAACTACAGACTGTAAGAAGCTGATTCATAAGGTTCTTGGTTAAAAAGAAATATATAGAAAAACTGTAATATTATTCTAATAAAAAGTTGTAGAGTTGATCTCATTACCCATTAGTAAATCTTGGCTGAAGTCAAAATGTACTTGCTCTTAGGCATGCATTTCAAAGATAGTAGCTGTGAGGGGAGAACAATAGATCCTTGAAATCTATGGATTCAGTAGGGGAAAAAATCTAGATCCCAGTAACATAATATAACATAATATAATTATTCAGATTCATCTAGATCATCAGAGGATGAAGTTCACATTTTATTAAAAGAAAGCAGTTTGGTTGACTGAAGAATGTTCAAGGTTAAGTGATGCATTACTTAAGTCCTTAAGAGTATTTGTTCTGGATTTTTTTCCTTGAGGTCTAGATTGGGTTCAAAGCAATCACATCCTTCAAAAGAAAGGAAAAAAATAATAGGAGACAGAAGATGCTGCCTCTCAATATTTAATCAGGAGGCCTAGAAGTTCTCTCTGATTCTGCAACAAACTCTGAACATGCACTGAAACCCAACTTATTCACAGATGTAATAAATAACTGACTGTATTGATTTTATTGGGAATTCTGTGTTCACCTGATTGTTATCTTCCCTTGTTTTTCCTGTAATATCTTTTCCTAATAAATTTCTTTTTATCTCTAGAAATTGGGTTCAATTGGTTTTATAAGAGAACTTCTCACTGAAACCTTCCCAACCTGCAAGATTTTCACACAACCATTTTTCCCCACCAGGATTTTCACCAGATTTGCTAAGTACTGTACTTCTGAGATTTAAATAAAAGGATTTAAGCATCTTAGCTTTGTCAGGTGGAGGACTAAGTGGGGAAGAGGACTGAAAGAACCATTCTTTAATGGAAGAAATAAAACTCCCCAGCCAATTTCCAGAATATCAGGAAGTGCAGATTGACTAATAATATAGTCATGTTCACACCATATAAAATTAATTATGAAGTCCAACACCACCAAGCCACCTTCATCCCTATCCTACACAGCAGACAGGGAATCAAAAGTAGGACGAACATGGGTAAACTGATAGTTCTTATCTACTTGTTCTCCATTGTAGTAATATGTAGGACTTCTATTTCTCAGCGGTCAACAATCCTATTACTGTATGTCCATCAAAAGGCAGTTCATAACCCATCCAAGATCTTGCTCTTGGAGAATATTCCTTCGCTTTACCTCCAAATCGAACAAGTGTTGGTCTACATGGATAGTCCCTAATATGAAGCAATTCCCATTTTAAATTTGATGATTTAGATTTGATGATTAGAAAATTCTTGAAAGAAGGTCCTGATAGTGAAGTTTAAATTACCACTACTCTCCCAGTTAATAACACATGTACCATCTTCCTGACCCTGATCATACTATAGATGTATATGTAGTTTACAGATCTATAATCCAATGAATAGGTTTTACGACTGGTTTATCAACTAATCTTAGTTGTGATTACACAACTCCTTATAACTGATTGCTATAAAAAGAGATGCCATTTTATTGTACCAGTGGGGTGCAAAATGTGAGTAAAAAGTGGGGCAACCAACTTTCCTCTTTGACTTTAAGGAAAACAAAGCACAGCAAAGTAGGCAGTACTGATAGACAGATGGAGACATCCTCATCATCCCTTGTGAGTATGCACAAATATATTTGAATGGATTCAAATATATTTAAATTTATTCAAATGAATAATGATTGCTATATAGTGTTCTGTAATGCCTGAGTTGCAGCTAGACCAGTGTTTTAAACTGGGAACTGCATTTAATTGTTTGAAAGAAATATTCACTGCTGTGTCACCTGTCTTTACCAATCTAATTGCATTCTGGCATTCTTCATTAATTACACCCTCACATAAATACACCCTGCATTTTACTGCTTAATTTTATAAATGGCATTTGATTAATTATGCTTCCAATAACTGAGCATTTCTGTCACGATTTAGACAATCTGTTTGCTGCTGAGCAGAAGTCATGCAGATAGATTGATAATTTTGTCTCCTTTCAAAATTTAGATGCAAACATGGAGAGAACTGTCAACAAATATTTTATAGTTCATTACCTTATTGAAAGAATTCAAGTCTAAGTAAAGCACATGTCTTAATAGACTCTACATAACTCATAGACAACAGAGCTGCCTTTCATCTGGGCCCTGAATTACTAACATTTCTTTTTCTGTTCATTCTTAGTCTATTGATGATCCGCCTTCAAAAAGAAAATTTGGAAGGCATCCAATTACTAATTCTGTGACTGTTTCTCAGTTATATTTATCTGTACTTCCTATGTCTCATGAAGCCAAATCACGTCCAACCAGTCAAGAATATGCAGTCACTCAAAAACAAACTCCTAGAAATATTAAAACACCTGGAGTCTTCAGCCCTGCATGAGCACCAGGGAACAGTGGGGTACGGATGGAAATGGTTACTCTGTGTCCCATCTTTGTCTAACAGATTGTCAGTCTCAGATCACTTCTACAGTACAGATAGTCCTTGACATGCAAACAGTCATTTAGCAACTGTGTGAAGTTACAATGGATCCTACAAAAGGTACTTACCAGGTTCAGAAGTTCTGATGGTCACCCACCCCAATCACATGACTGTATTTAATTAAACACTTGGCAACCAGCCTGAATTTACAGCTGTCTGTATTGTCCCATGGTCACATGGCCACAATTTATGATGTTGTTGCCAAAAAGGAAAAATGCCTCATAGAAAACAATGGGTTCACTTAACAACTATGATATTTCTTAACAACCATGGATTCACTTAATGACCATGATGATTCACTTAATGTCTGCCACAAAAAAATGTTGTAAAATTGGGTCACTCATGTGATGACTCACATTATGATGTCATGACTTAGAACCATAATGGGAAGGCGCCATTACTGTCATAAATCAAGAACTAGCTGTATATGCTTTTCACTTCTAAACCACAACCAGGTTCACAACCAGGCATACATGCACAGAACATAAGCTCTTGGAGTCTTTTCCCATTCCTATCATTTATTTATTCTCCCAGGAAAATTCACATGCACACAAGGGAATGCTTCAAGTTCCAACAAAATTATGATTCTCCCTTCAATGTAATAGTATAGTATAAATAAGTTGAGAATGTTCCAAAATCAATCTATCACCGGTAGCACTAGCCTGAAAGCAGATACACCCAGACTGTAATGAATTAGGATTAACTTGGTTATTGTTATACTTCTAATCATTATTGATTTCCCATATTTGACAATGAGCATGGTACTGTAATTAAAATGCTCAATTAAGAGTAAGAAGTTACTAGTCCTGTGATAGGCATAGAAGCCAACTGGGTGACCTTAGATCAGCCAAGACTAATTAGTTTAATCTGCACCAGGCTGCAAGTTGGATGAACAACAGACCCTTTGTTGCATCATGCACTATGACTTCACAAGGTCAAATAGGCAAGCACATTGCAAAACTAGAGTGGATGCAATGAAAAACAATCATGAAAGTTTAGCTTATATTACTAACCCTGTATTAAAATACTCAGCATCAAATTATTTGCATTTATTCGAACTATTCACTAAGTCTGCATTACTATTACTATTAATCTTCTCATCGTTCCTATCACCCATCTCCTCCCACTTATGACTTATGACTGCATGACTGTAACTTTGTTGTTTGTGTCCTTATGATTTATATTGATTGTTTCCTAGTATGATTTGATTGCTTATTTGTACCCTATGACTATCATTAAGTGTTGTACCTTATGATTCTTGACGAATGTATCTTGTCTTTTTATGTACACTGAGAGCATATGCACCAAAGACAAATTCCTTGTGTGTCCAATCACACTTGGCCAATAAAGAATTCTATTCTATTCTATTATCAGTCATTTTCTTGAATATGTACTGAAGCACAAGATCTGAATCTAGTACTCCTGTATTTATTTACTACTCCTAATCCATAGTACTGACAGCCAGTTCAATGCAGTGGTTAAAGTACTAGAGACTGAGTACTAGTCCTGTGTTAGACACAAAGCCAGCTGGATGACCCTGGGCCAGCTACTCACTCAGCCCTAGAGAGAAGGCATTGGTACACCAGTTCCAAAATCTTGTCAAGAAAACTGTAGGGACTTATCCAGTCATCAACAGGCAACTCTAGTTCTCTCTCTCTCTCTCTCTCTCTCTCTCTCTCTCTCTCTCTCTCTCTCTCTCTCTCTCTCCCTCTCTCCCTCACACCCTCACCCCCTCTCCCCCCCCCCCCCCCACCCCCCTCTCTCTCTCTCTCTCTCTCTCTCCACACACACACACACACACACACACACACACACACACAGAGGGAGGGTCATACTAACTTTTCTGAAGCTTCAGGTTATCTACTATCAAAGTTAACTTTCACAAGTAGTTCATGCAAACAGATTTTTTAAAATTGGAATTCAAAATGGAAGATAGTAAACTGATGATAGAAGATAACATTATTAAGCTGGTTTTTAGAGATAGCAAAGTTTAGATGTGTGGTAAAAAGACTTTAAAAATAACATACGCAGAAACAGTATTTTTTGATGCTCCAACAGTTATATATATATATATATATGTTTTGCATATTTATTTATGCTATATATATATATATATA
>QLTV01000591.1:303808-314154 GCA_003457575.1 Thermophis baileyi | reverse complement strand
ATCTCTATCTCTATCTATATCTATATCTATATCTATATCTATATCTATATCTATATCTATATCATCTATTTAACAGTGAAATGACTTTTCCTTTGTGCCATACTTACTGTATGTGAGTCTTCCAGACATTGGTGAAGTTGTAAAGAAGTATTTGCAGTGACCTATTTTTTGCCAGTGTAACTTTCTACCTGAATTATTATTCAGGAAGAAATAAGCAATGCTGACTCAAAGACACACACACAAATCTAGTCAATTCTTAGTGACTGCATAGATTTATTTTCTCCAGCATGGCCCTTCAGATCTTCCAACAATGCACCCACTGCAACTGTCATCTTCTGGTCATCCCCTTCTTCTCTTTCCTTTGACTTTTTTCAGCATTATGGAATTCTTATAATGTTTCTAAGATAGAAGTATTTGAGCCTGCTCACTTGTGAATGGAGAAATGACTTAGAATAACTTTATTGTCACTTTAAGCGTACTCTAATCGGCATACATTAAAATGAAATTTCATTGCATACAGCTCTCAAAGAGTCACCATCTCCAATATACATTATGTACCTAAACATGACAAAAAAAATATGCATATACCCACATACCCACATATATTCTATGACACAGAGAAACAACACAGTCTAGTTCGGATGTATACATGTACATGGCGATAAAAATGAATCTTGCGAGTTTACCAGATGGATGGCATAAGGAACAAAGCTGTTACAGAATCTGTTAGTACTGTTAGAAATATTTCAAAACCTCCTCCCAGAGGGGAGCAACAGAAACAGACTATAAAGTGGGTGTGTGGCGTCTCTAACAATGCTACGAGCCCGAAGCACATAGCGCTTATAAACAGTATACTTGTTGTGTGTGTGTGTCATTTCCTGGGGGCTTGCCGTGCTGGGTCACAACAATACTGAATAACGGGAAGCAAGCTTCCTATAATCTTCTTGGCTGTCCTTACCACTCTCTGTATGGACCTTCTATTTGAGGCAGTGGTTAACAACCGGTTCAGTGATCGCGCGCCTGGGCCAGACGCGCTATGCTCACGTGCGCAGTTTGAAGAAATCTTTACTTCCGGGTTTCTTCGGAGGTGTAACACAGCTGATTCGCATGGCAATCGGCTCTTCTGCGCAATTCAGCTGAGGAGATAAAAGTAGGAAAATAGCGCAGACGGGCGGGTGGGCCCATCTGATCGTCGGGGCGAACCAGTTTGCTCCCAGTTGATCGTCGGAGCTAACGGTTCGCCCGAACCGGTCCAGACTGGTAGAATCCCACCACTGATCTGAGGTACTGCTACCACCAAACCAAACAGTGATATGGTTTGTTAACCTGCTCTCAATCATGCCTCTGTAAAAAGTGGCGAAGACAGAATGAAAAAGATATGCTCTCCTCATCCGACGCAGGAAATGCAGATGCTGGTTTGCCCGCTTCAGTAAGGATGACATGTGGAGAGATCAATTCAAATTGTTAGTTATCTGTACCCCCAGATACTTAATACTGCTGACCATCTCTACAGCTGCATCCTTGATTCTGAGTGGAGTATGACTATGCCAGATCTTTCTAAAATCTACAATGATCTCCTCTGTTTTATTAACATTTAGAACCAGGTTACTTTTATTGCACCAGTCCACCAGAGCCTTCACCTCTTCCCTATATGCTTCTTCATTGTCATCCCAGATAAGACCCACCACTGCCGTGTCATCCGCATACTCGCAATATGATTCATAGCAGATTTGGCACAACAGTTGTGGGTCATCAAGTAATGGACTCAAGACACAGCCCTATGGGGAACCTGTACTCAAGGAGATGGAGTTGGAAACTTTTCTTCCAACTCCCACAAACTGGGCCTATCAATAAGGAAATCAAGTATCCAGTTACATAAAGGAGTATTAAAACCTAATAGGCCCAGTTTGTTCACCAAATGCTGAGGAATGATTGTGCTGAACGCTGAACTAAAATCAACAAACAGCATTCGGACATGAGTATTCTTCTCTTCCAGGTGCACGAAGCTAAGATGAAGCACACAGGAAAGTGCATCATCTATAGAGCGGTTCTTCTAATAGGCAAACTATAATGAATCAAATGTAGGGGGAAGACATGAAACCATATAGTCCTTTACCAATCTCTCAAAACACTTCATCATAATGGAAGTGAGTGCAACTGGACAGTAATCATTAAGGCATGTGATTATAGATTTTTTGGGTACTGGTACAATGATTGCAGTCTTAAAACATGATGGAACCACAGCCTGATGTAATGAGAGATTGAAGATTTCTGTGAGAACAGAACACTCCTTAAGTATTCGTCCAGGGATATTATCAGGACCTGCAGCTTTTTGAGTGTTGAACAGCAGTTGTATCAAACCTGAATACTAGACAGGTCAAATAATGGTATTTCAGAAAATTGGGTTGAGGAAGATTAGGAGATGGACAGATTACTTGTTTGGAAAAATCTCATCATTACACTCCATACCTGTCTGTGATACTGTTCAAACCCACACGTGTCTTCTAGACACTCTATATCAGGGGTGTCAAACTTGATTTCATTGAGGGCCGCATCAGGGTTTTGTTTGACCTTGGGGGGCTGGGGTGGGCATGGCCAGGTTGGGCATGGCCAGGTCAACCTCACTTGTGTCAGGGGCGCTTGTGGTGGCCCGAGCACTCTGCCAGCAAAAACAGGCTCCCGAGCTCCATTTTTGGCTGTGACAGCTTCCTGCAACCCTCTGCCAGTGAAAACAGAGCTCAGGACAGCTGCCTGCAACCCTCTTGAGCTCCATTTTTTGGCTGCAACGGCTTCCTGCAACCCTCTACCAGTGAAAACGGAGATCGGGAAGGCCGCCTGTGGCCTTCCTGAGCTCCATTTTCACTGGCAGAGGCACCGTGGGTCGATCCTTCGCTGTTTCCAGGGCGGCCCCATGGGCCAGATCTAAGCACCCTGCGGGCCAGGTCTGGCCCCCGGGCCTTGAGTTTGACACCCCTGCTCTATATGATTCAACAATGGTAATTTCATTCTTCTGAAAGGGATAAAGATTGATATAAGTCTTCTATAGTCTTTTTTTTAATCTTTAATTTATGGCAAAAAAGAGAAAAGGGTTAGGCATATGAGTACTTTCATAAAGACCATGTAAATATGACACCCTATATAAATTCATGGTAAGGTGATCCATAGAATTTAAAGCAAAACAAGTTAAGTGAATATTGGTGTTCTCAAAATAATGTTCTGTGAGGTACCTGAATTAAATAATTACTATGGAAAACACACATTTTACATTCTTCTATAGAAATGCTCTGTAGAGCATTTAATCTTTTATATTTCAAATGTTCATCTATAATAATAATATAGATTTATTCATCATATTTTGAAGGGCATAGATCATCAACTTATATTCCAAAAGGGAATTTGTAGGTTTACACAGCTCTGCTCTTACAAGATTAAATAATTAGAAATGTCATTCACAAGAACAAACCTGCTGAGGTGTAAATGACAGCTTTAAGTATATGATCTGATTCTAAAACATTTCACATAAAAAGCATACAAAATAAAATTGAGTTTAAACAGTCTTTTTTGGTTTAATTTTTGTCTTCAATATTGTAAAAAAAAGTATTTTCAGAGAGGTTTGCAATAACTGTCAAAAACTAATCTGTTCTTTTTTTCAAGATGTAAGCTAGAATACAAGAATAAAATGTAAAAAAAATAATAATCATTTATGTAAAGCTCAGGGTTAAGAAGGGTTCAAGGGACAATGAGACCCTAAGCTAATTTCCATGTGAGAATATTTCAATGCATTTGAAAAGCATCCTGTGACTCACTCAAAAGGCTATAGAAATACAGCATGGGCAAAGTAGGCCTTTACTGAGAGCAAGTTTGATGCAGTGGTTAAAGCAGAGGTGGGTTCCTCCTGCTTCGGACTGGTTCACCTGAACCGGTAGTGACCCGCTGCTGACGTCACGGTGCCGGTCTGTGGGCGCTGCCATATTTTTGTTGGAATTGTTTTTTTTGTTTTGTTTTTTGAAAAAAAAATTTGGAATTTTTGGAATTTTTTTTCTTATGCGCAGAAGCTGAGTTTCCAGCACTACGCATGTGTCACCATCTTGTTTTTGGCTTTTGGGGGGGGTATTTTTTGGCACTGCGCATGCGCGCGCACCCACACGGCGCGGCCACGTGGCGCGGGAGGAAGCGAACCGGCAGCGAGGTAAGTTAGAACCCACCCCTGGGTTAAAGGCACTGGACTATAAACCAGGAGACCATGAATTCTAGTCCTGTCTTAGACACAAAACCAGCTGGTGACCTTGGGCCTATCACTTTCTCCCAGATCATGGTAAGAGGCAACGGTAAACCACTTCTGAAAATCTTACCAAGAAAATTGCATGGACTTATCCAGGCAGTCACCAGCAGTCAGCACTGACTTGAAGGCACCTGTGAACACACACACACAAACACACTCACATCCATAGCAACTCTTTATGCAGCTTCAAGCTCAGAGCATCTAGTAGTAGGAGTCAGTACTGACTCAAAGATGCACACACAAAATAAAGTCAGGTGTTGTTTTTTTTAAATCTCCATTACAAATGCCATTTTCTCCCACCATTGGTTTCAACCCTTGTTTTTAAAGGACAGAATGCCCTAATATAAAATTGCAGTTACTTTATTTTGTTATCATCCACCCTTCACTATTTTTTTATTCTTCTTAACATTAAATCATTGCTATTAGTATCTATGACTGGACAGAGCCTACATATTGGAGAACCCCAAGGATTCACAGAAGAAGCCAAAGTATTGTTAATATGTGCAGATGCTTCCAAGTATCTTCTGTGCTCCTTAAACGCAGAAAAGTATGTATCATCCTAATGATCCCAAAAAGTGATTCTTTGGGTGGTATTACTACATAGTCCTTCTGAACAGATAACCCCTGTTTGCTATTACTTTATTCCAATCTTAGTACTATGGCTCCAAATAATAATAGATTATTTGTCCAAAGTTGCAGAAGATCAGGGAAGTTCACATTTCAAAACTCCGTATTAAAATCTAGCAATTTAACCTATTCCAATTAACTCTGTTACACAGACATTCCTCTTTTAACAAAACAATGTAAGAATATAATGCTTCAGGCAACACTTTTGTTAACTAAAAGGCAAAGCAACTAACTGTGCACAGTGGAAACTGGAATAGAGTTTTGCTACCAACTGTTTACCTCTCTTTCCTCTTGCCACTGCTCTTAAAACAACTCTCTTGTCCCCTTCTTCATATACTCTTGCATTAATGCCAGTCAGGAAATGTACTTGGCAGTGATGTGATCCATATGTCAAAGTCTGGAACAGGTCCTCTGCTCCACTTCCCTTTTGAGCAATGATCTGAGCTTCAGTACCTAATTGCCAACCTTGTTTGGCTTGACTGGGAGGGGGAGCAAGTGAAGTGAACAGTAAGTGCCCGGCATCTGCTTACTAGTTGCTATTGCTAAGGTGCCGGTTTCCTACAGATATTTTTGAAATTTAAAGAGGAGAATATTAAACACTTATGTTCTTTGCAAAGCAATAACTATTGCTAACAAGATCCATATGCAAGTCTGTCAAAGGATTGCATCCCTATGGCCGCATATCACTGAAAACACACACAGGCTAAAGAGCTGTTCACAGAGCATTAATCCAGAATCATGCATCATGTGTAGCCACTTTGCCACACAAAGGCAATGAATTTTTATTGGCTGCCATTCAGCTAATGGCAGAATTATATTATTCTCAACAGGGAACTGCCAATCCAGCTGGCTCTTGGCATCTTTCATGCATGGTGAGGCACTCTCATTAAAATGATTGTTTTCTTTTGTACAAGTTCAAAGAATTTGTACACTAATGTGCTGTGTTAGTGAATATTAAGCAAAAACAGCTTCTTGTTGCCTCTTAAATATGAACTGGGTGTGTGTGCATGTACGACAAGCTTTTTTGGCAAAAACCTTCTTTTCAGAGAGATGCATCTCTTGCCTATGAAACTTACTGTCACAATTTTTTCATCTTTGAGATGCTACACAGCTCTTAATAGCCATTCAGATTGGCACAGCTTTTCTCCTACAATTTGGATCAAGGAAAAGATTGCATTTCCAAAACTATTTGATACCCATTTTATTACAAGGTGCAAAAGTATACTGTTTCATATTTCAAAGAAAAAAGCTTTTCTTCTGTCTCTTCAGTGTATGCTGAGAATGCAACACAGCCATGCAAACCATGAGGGATAAGAATCACTGCCAGTATGTCAGAAATAAAGCAATCTTATGAATGTGGAGAAGTTTTCTTGGAATGGCTCTTCATAATCTTAGTTGCTGATCCCTCAATATGGTCCAAACTGCCAATGTTCTTCCTTTCTGCCCATTGTTCCAAAAATATAATGAATCTTGATACTGCTTAGGTCCATTTGAATATAGTTCCTCTTTGGGGAGAAGCCCAAAGCAAACAAACATACAACCTGGCCACCAAATTACATCATTCCATCCAGGGGTGAAATTCAGCAGGTTCGGACAGATTCTATAGAACCAGTGGCAGTGATTATGCGCAGTTCGGAGAACCGGTAAATCGCACCACTGACTGGCCCCTCCCTGCCCCTCCCCGCCCACTCACTCCTTCTCTCCTCCTTCTCGGGCTCATACACACAGACCAAACATGAGAAGGAGGCGAGAAGCAGCCAGGTTGAATGGTAGAAGACTTGGCCGAACTTTTCTGTCAGTTCTGTGGGTGTGGCTTGGTGGGCGTGGCTTGGCCATGCCCACCAAGCCATGCCCACAGAACCGGTAGGGGAAAAATTTGAATGTCACCCCTGATTCCATCTTTCAAGATGCAATATCACAACCTGAGTGCCCAGAGAAAAAAACAGGTTGTTTCTTATGCTTTACAAAAGGCTAACAGGATCAGAACTAATCAAATCTCGAGAGAAAGATCATATCACTGGGTGAGTGCCCTAGGTAGTTCCAGTCAGATAATATTGGCAGAAAGATCATGTGTGATGGGATGATATAACTGATATACATCATCCCTCACTGGTCACAATCACAATAATTTGAATTGCAGCCAGGATTCTATTGGAAGCCTATATAACTCACAAAGCAGTGAGTACATATGTATACTGGGGAATCCATAACTATGTATTGCATTCTGAAGCAAGTGTAGTTGCCAGATAGTCTTCAAGGACAGTCCCATTGTGCAACAGGAAGATAACTAAAGTATGAGTGACCATGAACAAAACCTCTTAGACCACGTACAATTAATACATTAGTTGAATTTGTACAAAGATCCTCCTGGCCACAGCTTCTACCTGTACCCCCTGTAGTATAATGGAAAATGTGGATGAAATTGGGGAATGAGGGAAACAGATGCTGCCTAAGAAACAATCAGACTAAAGAGACGGGAGCCCCATTGGCTTAATGGTTAGAGAAATAAACTTAGGAAGGACCTGCCCTAAAGAATCAAATAGTTAAAAATAGTGGTGGAAAGTTTGCACTTTCACACTTGCAATATTTTGTTAATGTATAATTAGTCCATCTAGTCATGTTTCCTATCTGGTTAACCTGGGTGGGCTGACATATACTTTAATTTCACCATATTCCATGTACTATATTCCTTTCAATTCATAGTCTAAAGCTTCCTATAGATCCACAATTATTTTCTATTGATATTAGATTGATAGGTCTAATTCTTCTGAATTCTGAATTCTTTTCCCTCTTTTGGATGATAGAGAGGAAATTTTGCTCTTCTCTAATCACCTGCTCAAAAGTACATAAAAATTTGGCCAGACTGTCAGCTAATTCCTCTGGAAGAAATGAAGCAATTCAGCTAACTGTAGAAATTTAAAATGATTCAAACTAAACAGATATTTCTTGATTTTGTTTCTATCAGTCTCAAGCTATAATACTGCCCATTATCTGACTTCCCAGTTGCTTGATTGAATATATATTTTTCAGAGAAGATTGAGACAAAGTAAGAGTTGAATAGGATTGTTTTTATTTATTTACTGGTTTTATTGATTAACTAATATATTTGGGGGGCAGGGTTCCTTTCAATTTGAATATATTTAAAAAGTCATTTTTGTTTGCTGTTCATAAATTTTGATTTAGTCTGAGTTTTAATCTTCTCTAATTCTGAGCTATATCTGTGTATGGTTCTTTCCAGCTTTCATATGACCCTTTTTTCTTTTCAGATATTGTGCCATCTACAGCAGCTTCCCCCCCCCTTTCTTTTAGAATTTTTTTCTGTTTTTCACAAGAATTGTTTTTGATTGTGCTTTTTTGTACCAATGGGTTTAGGAACAGCCACAAACATGAGCCACATTTCTTGTCATGCTATCATATTTATTCCTCTGAGTTTATTAAAATCAATTTACTTTAAAATATGTGTTTGCATACACTCATCTTTAATTTTTCTTTATATCAAAACCCTCAGCAGGACATATCACTTTTCCTCACAGACAATTCCAACTTCAATTTGAATGCAAGTTAAAAACATAACCTCTCCTGCTGGGCAAAGGTCAATGGAGAGCGTGTTAGGAGGGGAAAAGGCAGTCTCAAACTTGACCATGCAAGGGGTACAAACATCACTGAACTTACTACAAGAAACAGTGATGAAGATGCAGGAGGTAATAACGAAAGGTTTGGATGATGAGAAAAGTGAGATGGGTGTGATGAAAAACGATATACGTAAAATTGACGATAAGGTAGGAACAATTCAGGGGGCGATAGCGAAAAATCAACAACAAATAAAGGAGGTAGAGGCCAGAACGGAACAGACAGAAAAAAGACTAGATATGACAGATAATAAGCTTGTGGAAATGAACAAAAATCTGGAAGAGGCTATCACTCATTTAGAGATGGAGAAGTCTATGTTTTACTTAAGATTTCAAAACATACCAGAAGCTAAAGAAGAAAACCTACCCGAGATTATGGCAGAAATTCTGGAAGGGACATTAGACAAACCCAGACAAGAAATTTTAAACGAATTTGACGAGGTGTATAGAATTTATACTAATTATGCACGAAAACATAGACTTCCACGGGAAGTGCATATCAGATTCCTGAGGAAAACAATGAGAGATGAAATCTTCAGTAGAACAAGAGGAGACCCTTTGATATATAAGGGAAAAGAAATATTGGTATTAAGACAGGTTCCGCGTAGAGTGAGGGAAAAAAGAAGGAGTTACAACTTCCTATCGACCCAATTGATAAAATATAAAACTATGTTTAGATGGCTCATCCCTGAAGGGATGTTGATCACATGGAGAGAGAAGAAATTTAGAGTAGACTCATTAGAAAAGGCGCAAGAATTTTACGATCACTTTCTGGCAGGAGACGAGGATAGCAAGGAGGAAACTGATAGTAGAAGCCAGGAGGATCAAGTGTCAGACGGATTAATAGAGGAGCAAATGTCTAGGGAGAGAAGAGATATGGTAAATTATGAAAGAGAATGAGCAAGGACAAGGGCACAATCAGAAATACGAACAAAAGGAGTCTCAAAAACAATTACGAAATAATAGAGGGGATGAAGGAGAGATTAACTTATTGTCAATAAATATCAACAGTTTAAATTCACCTATCAAGAGAAAACGTGTATTGCTGGATCTCCAGAAACAAGAGATGGATATAGTCTGCCTTCAGGAGGTGCATATAAAAGATAAATTTGTTAATTTGTTAAAGTATCCAAAACTAGGGAAATTATATTCGGCACTTGCCCAAACAAAAAAAAGAGGAATTGCAATTTATATAAAAGAATGGTTAAATCCAACTCTAATATATACAGATAAAGAAGGTAGGATTTTAATCGTAGAAGTGACAACTGGACAAAAACGAATTTTATTAGTGGGGCTATATGCACCGAACAAAAATCAGAAAATGTTTTATTCCAAATTACATAAAATAATAACAGAAATAAAATGGGACAATTTATGTATAGTAGGCGACTTCAATGCGATTGTGGATAATAAAAGAGATTACAAATGGACAAACAAGAAAAAAACTACAAGACATCTACCAAATACATATTTGAATATGGCTAATGAATTAGAGATATATGATGCATGGAGGAAACTAAATCCGCAAAGGAGACAATATACGTTTTTCTCAAATCCACAGAGGTCATGGTCGAGAATAGATATGGCCTGGATGAATCCAGAGCTGATAACCTAAATAGAAACAATAGAGATTTTACCAAACAAATGGGCCGACCATAACCCAGTTAACATAAAATGGAAAGGAAGGAGAAGAAAAGCACGTAGATGATCAAATAAACAAAACATTTTAAAAGAAAAAGCATACATACAAAAAATAGAAAGAGAATTAGATTTCTTTTTTAAAGAAAATACAAAGGAACAAACAACCA
>QLTV01000591.1:271083-292797 GCA_003457575.1 Thermophis baileyi | reverse complement strand
GGTGTCTTGTGCTGAATTGATCACTCTCTGTAATGCCTTCCTGTCCGCAGCAGTTAAACCAGCATACCACACTGTAATGCAGTATGTGAGGACACTTTCTATCGTGGACTGATAGAAAGAGGTCATCAGCTGTTGTTCCAACTGATTTTTTCATAGGACTCTAAGGAAATGAAGTCTCTGTTGGGCCTTGCCCATCCCCAGGGACATGTGGTTTTTCCAGGTGAGATTTTGACTAATAAGCACTCCCAAGAATTTAAAAGAGGAAACCCTTTTATAAGGCCAGAGGTCACATTCAAAGAACCAAACGACATGTAGTGGCAAAAGATTGAGAGAGAGAGAGAATGTTTGTTTTCATACCCATTGACAGATTCTACAGCTGGATTCAAGGATATGCTTAATCCAATTACCTTTGTACTGTAAAAAGAACTTCGTGCTCAGATTTTTTCCAGTTGAGTAACTAAAAGGCTGTTATATGGGAAGACCATGAAGTGATCTGAACAGAAGGATGCACTATTGCTCCAGCAATATAGCTTTCGTTCCAGCAACTGGGACAATTCTGGAGGTAGTTTAAGTTGTGCAACTGTCAGACCGCAAACCAAGAGTAACATGTGGTAATTCTTCCAAGCTGTTCTTTATTGTTTCATACCTATAGACAAAATCTTGCCAGACTAAAAACCCTAACCCTAACCCTAACCCAGTTTCCACCTCAGTCTTTGTGGTTCTTAATGTGTATTAAATATCACTTTAAAAAAATCTGAATGAAGCAAGCAGTATGAATAAGTGAGTCCAAATGATGTATTTAAGATTTTTAAATGTACAAGAACCTTAACAAAGAACCTTTTTTCCAAACAACATTTGGAATTTGTTGATTTGTGTGCCATCAAGTTGTTTTTGACTTCAAGCAACAACATAGATTTTCTTAACGACAATCTATCCCTAAGCTCTTGTTTCAGGTCTCCCGATGGTGTCCTCATCTCCATCATAGTCCATTTGCCTTGCTGTTGGTCATCCTCTTCTTCTTTTTCCTTCTACTTTCCCCAGCACTACAGCCTTACATGCTGCTTAACTTAGTGTTGACTTATCTTTTTTTTTACTTCTCTTCTAATCAAAGAATTTAGATACTGGCTAAAGCTGAAACCATAGGGTTTTCACCAGTCCTATTCTTTTGTAAAACTGGTCAGTCATATAGGTAGTCACTAATATGGAGCCAATATCTATGTTCATTTCCTGAAAGTTTTCTTCCCCCTCTCAAAGAAGCTTCTCTTTTAACACTTCATTCTCAAGATGCTTAAAACTTTTCTCGGTTGATGTCTTGAGTTTTCTTTATTGTTACGAACTGGCCAAGGGTGCAGAACTTAATGTTTTTTGTTACTCCATCAATCTGCAGTTTTCTTGGCTGTCAACATTTTCTGATCTTTTAGAAAGCCCCTGAGAAAGTTTCCTTTCTTTTTCTTTTTTGATTTAATTGAAATATAGGAAATGACTGCTGGAGAAAACAAGGACAATGAAGATACTCACATACACCCCTTGGCCACTGGGTAACTAATGTAAGTTGCATTACATGAAACACTACATCACTGTCATGAGAAATATATCAGGTTTTTTTTCTCCTATGGTGAAAAAAAATAGAAAAACCATTTGATGACCTTTTTCGTCAAATTACAAGAGAATGGTCAGTAAAACTAAAAAGGTTTTATTGCAGCATGCTAATGACAAAGGGTAACTCCTCACTGGTGATTTATAGCATCTTAGAGCATCATCCAACCATTTAGCTGCTGCATAACAATAAGGAGGACAGGATTATTATCTCCACAGTGACGGTTGGTGTGATTTGAAGATGCTATTAGTTTCTAGTAAAGAAATAGCAAATGAAATGAGCCAAAGCAGCATCAGGTGTACTGTCTTGTCCAACTTTAAATGTGTTGAGAGCATTTGACATTTGATCAGAACCTACTGTGTTTATGAATATCTCCATCCTGCATATTTGACTGATTACCTAAAATATGTTAAGCTACATTAATACAATTTTGCTACATGGATGCTAGTGATTTTCAGTCTTTGATTCTATGTTATAAAGGCTTTATTTTTTAGCAATATTTTTAAATAATTGCAAAGATATTTGAATTATTTGAGTGTACCTTCACAACAGAAAAAACACTTCTGTCCCAATTTAATTTCTCCAATTGCATAGTGAAACAAAGCATGTTGATCAGGGGTGAAATTCAAAATTTTTCCCTACCGGTTCTGTGGGCATGGCAAGGGAAGGATACTGCAAAATCCCCATGCTCACCCCACTCCAGGGGAAGGATACTGCAAAATCTCCATTCCCTCCCCACTCCTGGGGGAAGGATACTGCAAAATCTCCATTTCCACCCCACTCCAGGGGAAGGATAATGCAAAATCTCCATTCCCACCCCACTCCAGGGGAAGGATACTGCAAAATCTCCATTCCCTCCCCACTCCTGGGGGAAGGATACTGCAAAATCTCCATTCCCACCCCACTCTGGGGCCAGCCAGAGGTGGTATTTGCCGGTTCTTCGAACTACTCAAAATTTCCGCTACCGGTTCTCCAGAACCTGTCAGAACCTGCTGGATTTCACCCCTGATGCTGATGTCTAGCACTAGATGTTAAACATATGATAAAAATAACAGCAATTCTAAATTTCGGTGTTTGGTTGGTTGATTTTACAATCATTTTTTTCTTACAATTTCAACAACTACGAACCACTCAACTGTGCCCCAAGTTTGATGTTTGGTCTTTTTCTTTTCAAAACCTCAGTTCTAGAAGGAACACTCTCTGGGTCATAGCATCCTCTTTTCGAAACCTGCTCTGAAGTACCCCAACTGTCTCCCTCCCATTCTTTTTTTTTTATTAAAAGAGCTCCTTTACTTCTCTTTTGGCACTGGACAAAAAAAACTTCATCTGATCTGGAAGTGCCTGACAATGTGGTCAGATGATTTCCATATACAGGTAGTCCTCAACTTGCAACATTTCATTTAGTGACTGTTCGAAGTTACAATGGCACTGAAAATGGCATGTTTTCACACTTACTACAGTTGCAGCAACCCCATAGTCATGTGATCAAAATCCAGATGTTTGGCAACTGACTCATAGTTACGACAGTTGTAGTTTCCCAGGGGCATGTGATCATCTTTTGTGACCTTCTGACAAGCAAATCAATGGGGAAGCCAAATTTACTTAACAACAGTATTATTCATGTAACAACTTCAATGATTCAATTAACAACTGTGGCAAGAAAGGTCATAAAATGGGGCAAAGCTCACTTAACATATGTCTCACTTAGCAATAGAATTTTTGGGCTCAATTGTGATCGAAAGTCAAAGACTACATGTAAAATAGAGCAGTTATGGCCACAGCTAGCTGTCCATTGTTACTGATATCAGAAATGAAAAAGTTAATATTTGTTTTTTTACATCCAGTGGTATTGAAAGAAGACACAAGCAATGCTGCCTAAATATAAATGAAATGCAAAGCAAGATCACATGAAAATGTTTGTTTGGTTATATGTGTGTGTACATGTGTGTGAGTGTTCATGCTCTATCTCCCAATAACATAAATCATTAGAGTAAATTCAAAATCAGAAACTCTGTGAAAGAGCTCTGACATGCCTGCTCTTGAATACCTTGCAAGGGGAATCTCTAAAGACAAGTTGTTCCATACCATGAAAAGCAATGTGCTCTTTCTCTCACGTCTGAGTCAGACACTGAATTAGGTGTGCATTCAGTTACTCGGAGGCCAAGTGATTAACAGCTATATACCAGCTGTTTCAATTTTACTCAGGGTAGTAGGCATGGTCTCTCACTAAAAGGTGCAATGACAATTCCAGATTCAGTTCCTCACACTTTTCCCAAAAGAGCCAGACAGTAGCATAGGTCAAGCTTAAACTAGTTGAACTCATCCCACAAATCATCCTACCAACATTCTCGGAGTCCTAAGCTGAACTGAATCCCAGAAAACTTCAATAGATATTACTGCCTATTATCTCTTCCGAGCCCACTCATCTGGACTCCAGGCCAGAGTGTATTTTAAGTGATTTTATTCACAAACTGGGATTTTAGCCTTGCCCTCAGAAAGACTCTTCACGAGAAGAGTCCTCCACTTCTCTGTTCGCAACAGAATACCTTATGCAACCAGACTTGAAATTTTGGGCTTAGACAATTTAGAACTACGTCGCCTTCGGTCTGACCTAAGTGAAGCACATAAAATGATCTGCTACAATGCCCTACCTGTCAATGACTACTTCAGCTTCAACCACAACAATACACGAGCACACAATAGATACAAACTTAACATAAACCGCTCCAAACTCGATTGCAGAAAATACGACTTCAGCAACAGAGTGGTCAATGCCTGGAATGCACTACCTGACTCTATGGTTTCTTCCCCAAACCCCCAAAACTTTAACTTTAGACTGTCTACCGTTGACCTCACCCATTCCTTAGAGGTCTGTAAGGGGTGTGCATAAGCACACCAACGTGCCTACCGTCCCTGTCCTAATGTCCCCATGTATTTGTAAGCATCTCATGTATTCATAACCATGTTTATACATTTTATGTATTCACAATTGTGTTTATACTTTTTCTGTATATGCTTGACAAAATAATTAAATAAAATAATAAGTTCTTCCTGCCTCTAATTCCTCCATACTTCCTCTCTTTCCAGTAAATAGTATTCTGTAAACTGTTTCAAGCAAAAGAATAAAATAAATAAAATTCATACCTGGTTACTTGACTCTCCCATCTGTGGCTACAATTGGAGCATTTAATGAGAAAAATTAAAGCTGTTGTGCATAATTGTCACCATTCCCCTTGTGAGAGTATATTCACAGTCTGAGAAGATCTATACTTTAAGAAACCATTCTTCCATTCAACTCTGTAAAATCCAAAATCTAACCTTTGCAAGGCAAACAGCAAAATGTAGTGAAAAATGTAGCAAAGTGAAAGTACAATGTTTATCGTAGAACTATTATTAAACTAGTAGTTTTGTATTTTGTGGATGTGTACTATGTTACCAAACAGTGAGAGATTGTGGGTTATTGATTTATTTTGTCAAATGAAATCTGACATTGTGGTGCTTCTTTCCATAATTTTAAGAGACCCTTTTGGACTTTTCAGTTTTCCATTTTAGCTGGACCACTTTAAGTAACCGTACACTTGGAAGATCACTTTCTTTGTAGACCTGAACTCTAGATTTGTGAACCATGTGAAAAGGAACCATTTCAACACATATCAATGGAAGTGAGGCTGGGTCTCCTCTGTTTACATCCTTCGTGGTAACAACTTCTGTCTTTTTCTCTTTCTCTTTCCCCCATCTTACTCACAAGCAGTCCATTCAAATCTCTCACAAGCTTTGTTTCTTGTCCTTAATCACTTAAAACTATATTCCATAAGCCTTATTTTCTTTGTGCTTCCAACTTCTAAAATGTACTGCATGTGGGATGAAGGGATTTGTTTTCATGTTTCTTTTCTTTTCCACACTTTTTTATTTTTAAAATACCAGTTTTTTGAGTCTCAAGCTGTTTCATTTTGTTTCCAAACCATAATTCATGAATTAGGGATCCCTATTTTTTATTTAGTTTTTAGATCTTTGATTGATTAATGTTTGTCTTCTCCTCTACACATTTATTTAACAAATTTATATGGCTGCCCAAGTCACACACAGTGACTTTGGCAACTTACAACATTAAAAATCTACTATCTAAAAGGTCTAACCTCCCTCCATTTATAAATTACTGCAAAAAGACTGTTTTGATTTGTTTGGTTGTATGCTTGGTTGCTTCAGGATTCATTTCATTTCTATCAATGAGCAATATAAGTGCATGGCAAGAAATATACACAAAGTTCTTAATGCAGTAATATGTACAATCATGGAATTTTCAGTGCTCTTTCAAAGCACTCATTGACCTTCATATCATAAAGGGAAATAATACAATTTAATGAAGATGTTCAAAGTTGTGACTAAATGTGCCACAAGGATTAGAAGTATTATAAATCTCACAGACCTGTTCATCTATGAGAACACCCTGCTAAAAGCTTGTGTCCCCTGATTTCTGGTGCTCAGTTCTTCTTTTATTAATACTGTGCTCTGACCTGTGGCAAGCCATGAATCCATGGCTGAATGAGGCAATCCAGTGTAGTTTATCTTAGTCAAGGTGAGGTAGGAATCTCTGACCCTGCCCAGATTCAATACCTTCAGTGAAGCTCTGTTCATGCAAACAGTTTAGAACTTCTGCCATCCACAAAACATGATACCATGACAACTATCCCAAAGGGAGAAAAAAATGTAACCCTTTTTGAGGCCTACACATATAAAACATAATGATGAGAAGGGAAGAGGAAACAGGGACATATTGGATTTAGTGATTAATAGGCTGCCCTCAAATCAGTTTATTATACACTGCTGACAGGGGGGTTAGGGAGAGAGAAAGATGTACATTTATCACAATCATCCAGACTCTGGTCTTGAGTGATTGCTTATTACTAAATACTTGTTTGTGAATAAACTGTGGTTGTGACTGGTTTACTTTTTCAGAAGTGTTGCTATTTTTATTCCTACTGTTGCTTAGGCCTTCTTTTTTAAAACATTTCTTCCAGTTTAACTTTTATTATTTCCCTATCCCCTCCTGTTTCTTCTCCTCTTCATTTAGCATATATATTAACCTTTCCTTCCATTTTTTAGTTTTAACTGTACTAATTTTTTCTTAGTTCTCTTCCCTCATTTGTTAGGTTAGGATCTTTCATTAGTTGAGTTTTTTTATATTATACAAATCAATATAGTCATATGCAAATGTAGGAAGGAAGGAAGGAAGGAAGGAAGGAAGGAAGGAAGGAAGGAAGGAAGGAAGGAAGGAAGGAAGGAAGGAAGGAAGGAAGGAAGGAAGGAAGGAAGGAGCTGAAGAGGTGACTGCTCATTAATTTTTTTAAGCCAATAACATGTACTCCAATTTTGATTCATACTCAAAAAATGTGGTGTAAGCTGGGTCAGGAACATAGAATCGGGTCACAAAATCAGTTGGATGGTCTATGCACAGCCCTATTTTTACCCTTGTAGGTGTTACTTAGCCTGGTTGCTTTGCTATTATAGTGTTGCTACATTGCCTTCTATTTTTGAAGGGAGACTATATCAACTTGATAATTTCAGTATAAGTAGTCCTCGACTTAAGTCCACAATTGAGCTCAAAATTTATGTTGCTAAGCAAGACATTTGTTAAGTGAGTTTTGCCTCATTTTACGAGTTTTCTTAACATAGTGGTTAAGTGAATCATTGCAGTTCTTAAGTTAGTCACACGGTTGTTAAGTGAATCTGGTTTACCCACTGACTTTGCTTGTCAGAAAGTCGCAAAAGGTGATCACATGATCCTGGGACACTGTAGTCATCATAAATGTGAATCAGTTGCCAACTGTCTAAATTTTGATCACATGACCATGGGTATGCTACAACAATCATAAGTCTGTAAATTGGTCATAAATCACTTTTTTCAGTGATAATGTAACTTTGAGCGGTCACTAAATGAACTGTTGTAAATCAGGGACTACCTATATTCTGAAAAACATTCTTATTTCTAAAATCATATCTATAAACTATCTATCATTTGTCTATTATCTATCTATCTATCTATCTATCTATCTATCTATCTATCTATCTATCTATCTATCTATCTATCTATCTAAGATTAGATTAGATTAGATTAGATTAGATTAGATTAGATTAGATTAGATTAGATTAGATTAGATATGTTTTCGGAGATTTTAACAATACTAAATTTTATTTAGTTTATTTTTATAATTTCTAAATATGCTGTCAGATTTATAACTCATTCCCTGTCACCTTATTTTTTTAACTCAAGTGAGATAGGCAGCCAAATAAATTTAATAAAATAAATAAATAGATTCATCTCCCACTGATAATATGTCAGATGAAAAACTGCACTATGGAAGTTCACATGTACTTTGTGTATATAATGTAGATTTTAATAATAAAAGAGAATATTTTCTTAGTCAATAAATATTAATTATTCTCATACCTTAAGTACAGTACTGATTATAAAAACAGATTAAGAAATAATGCAATTGTAGTTTAGTTAATTATGCAAATATATCAGAAAATGGTTTGTTTTCAAAGGTGATACATATTAACATAAATCGGGAAACATTACCTAAAGGAATAACAAAATATGTCAAATCAATTTTCATGTGTTAATTTCTTGACTTTGGAGCCAAATTGTATAAGTCAAAGATGGAGTCAAATGGAGTACAAAATGAATTTGTACGAAATGGCATCCAGGTTGTTTTTATTCTGATTGTTTATTGATCTTATGGTTGTAAGTCTTTATTTTGCTGTTGCTGATGTTTTACCTTGATTTCGCAATAAAATAAAAATTCCATCTGCACAGGAGAAAGAAAAAGCAGAATACATGCCATTTTGATTCATACTAAGATTAGTGTTAAGGAAATGGCTTCTAATTTATATTTCTTATTTATTTACATTTTAATTATTATTTATTTACATTTATTATTAATCTATGGGATTGTTTATCTGACAGTTTAGAAGAAACTCAATTCTAAATGACTCTGGCAGGCTTACATTTTAAAAACAAAAACTATAAAAATAGGAAATGTCATATAAAGCAAAGCAAAGCCAAAAGAAACAAAACAATTAAAAAAAAACTACAGCAGTTTAGCAGCTACCATAACCCAATGCCTGGGAGAAAAAAAACCAAGTTTTCAAAGATTTTCAGAACATTATATATTGCTTTCTCTCCGCAGGAGCCTGCAAGATATTAATAATTATAATTTATTCCTTAATTGTAGCATTTGTAGCATCCTCTAATATTTGGCAGTATAAAGCCATACAAAATACTTCACTATTCTTCACTGTCTTTTTTTTCCCTCATGCCAGTTCAGAATCCCATTATTCATCTCATTTAGAAAATCCCTGCTACAAGTAGGTGGCTTCCCCCCCTTAGCTACTTTCTAACATTACTGTAATTTAAAAAATGGAATTACTAAACTATTGTTTTAAAGAAAGTCAAGATGGCTGAAGGCTAAATTATGCCATAACATTACCAGTGTTGCTTTTCTGTCATATATTTGTAACATCAATGATAAAAATCGACAAAACTCACTCAGCTGTTTATTGAAGCCAAAAGCTATTGCTATACTGATAAAGGGGTAAAAATAAAACCCAGAATGGTCACTGCCAGCATGTTGCATATCTTAATAAAATCTTTTCTTTGAAAAACAAGTTTCATGATCCATGGTTCCCTTCTATGACTGAAGGTGAGTGTGTTTCTATCTGACCTAATTCCTGCTAAGTAGGACAAGAAAGTGACACAAGAACCATTACAAGTGGTTTATTGCTCGAAGCTGAATAATGGTAACTGAGAAGTTTTTAATAGGGAAAGATAAACTGCTTGAGTTAGTGTGGCTTATTGCTGTTCAGTTTTCCTTGCTGGACAGTTGCCCTTTACCTGTTAAAAGCTTAATGGCTATAAAGAAGCTCCCATTTTCTAAGAAAATTCTTCTCCTGTAGATTGTTCTGAGAGAATCTAATTCCTGAAATACCAATGATGAAGAATAACAAATAACAGAGTTTGAAGGGACCTTGGAGGTGTTCTAGTCCAACCCCCTGTTCAAATAGAAGACCCTATATCCGTGATGACAAACCTATCGTACGCGTGCCGGAAGTGGAACGCAGAGCCATCTTTCCGGGCATGGCAGCTGTCACCCGTTGCTCTTCTGGGTTCCAGCCAGCTGGTCTTCACACACGCGGGAGCGCCGGAAACCGGAAGAGCAGCTCCCCGGCATGCATGCAAGCACCGGGAAATAGAGCTTCTGGTTTCTGGTGAGCGCATGCGTGCCGGCCAGCTGGTCTTTGCATGTGCATGCGCATGCGCATCAGAAACCAGAAGACCAGCTGGCCGGCATGCATGCGCATGCCAAAAACCGGAAGCTCAGCTTCCTGGCGCGCACATGCACACCGAGGAGTTATTCTTCGGTTTCTGGCGCTCCCCCCCCCGCGCGTGCGCACTCCCATTTCAGCTCTCGGTGCCGAAAAGGTTCACCAACACTGCCCTATATCATTCCAGACAAGTGGCTATCCAGTCTCTTCTTAAAGTGATACTACGCATTCAGTCATATCTTGGAGATTTTATCAGCCAGGTCTCTCCACATCTTCTGATCTTGCACTTACTTCTTTGAGTTTTTCTATGCTCTGGCTGGTGTCACCTTTGATGGTGTGCAGCCATTATGTTTTTTGATGGCCTGGTTTCCTTTTATTGCCAATTCTTCCACATAATTGCTTTCTCCAGTGAATTAATTTTTTTATTTATTATTTGTTTATTTGTCAAACGTACAGGATAGCAGGTATAGGTATAAACATAAACAAAGGAAGTAAGTACAGATAAATGGGGACAGTAAGACAGGGACGGTAGGCACGCTGGTGCGCTTATGCACGCACCCTTTACAGACCTCTTAGAAATGGTGTGAGGTCCACAGTAGACAGTTTGAGGTTGAAGCTGTGAGGGTTTGAGGATGTAACAACGGAGTCAGGTAGAGCATTCCAGGCATTGACCACTCTGTTGCTGAAGTCGTATTTTCTGCAATTGAATTTGGAGCGGTTTACCTTGAGTTTGTATCGATTGTTTGCCCGTGTATTATTGTGGTTGAAGCTGAAGAAGTCGTTGACAGGTAAGACGTTGTAGCAGACAATTTTGTGTACTATGCTTAGATCGGACCGCAGGCGGTGCAGTTCCAGATTGTCCAAGCCCAGAATTTCAAGTCTGGTGGCATAAGGGATTCTATTGTGAGTAGAGGAGTGGAGTACTCTTCTCATGAAATACATCTGGACCCGCTCAATAGTGTTAATGTCTGATATAGTGTGGATTCCAGGCAGATGAGCTGTATTCAAGAATTGGTCTGGCAAAGGTTTTGTATGCCCTAGTTAGCAATACAATGTTACCGGAGAAGAAGCTTCGCAAGATTAGGTTAACAATTCTTAATGCCTTTTTGGCAATGCTGTTACAGTGAGCTCTGGGGCTTAGATCATTTGAGATGAGTACTCCTAGGCCCTTGACATAGTGAGTGTCGTCTACGAGATCGTTTCCGCCCAGCTTGTATTTGGTGTTGTGATCTTTTTTGCCAATGTGTAGCACAGAACATTTATTTGTTGAGATTTAGAGTTGCCAATTACGCAACCATTCAGACACATAATCAAGGTCGCTTTGTAGGGCAGCAGCATTGTCAGTGGTGTTAAATAATTTTACGTCATCAGCGAAGAGGACACAGCTGCTTTTAGTATGATCACATAGGTCATTGATGTAAAGCAGAAAAAGTGTGGGTCCTAAAACGCTGCCTTGGGGAACACCGCTGTTAACAGGTGCTGGATTTGAATGGGCCCTCCCTATTTTGACTATTTGTTGCCTGTTGGACAGGAACATGGCTATCCACTTGTGCAGGGATCCAGAAATGCCGTAAGAACTTATTTTCAACAGTAGCTTGTCATGCACCACATGACAAATTCCTCCACATGACACAATTCCTTCACATGACATCTTTCCACTACTCTAACTCCCTATCCATCTTGCAATGTGAGCTTTTGCTCATGGTTAACACCAACTCTGCCTATCGAGGTAAAATATCTGATTTTGGGATGATGAAGGAAAAGCACTTGAACCCTATGAAAAATTTGACTTAATATTAGAAATATAACCAGTGATGATCACCTGGAATATAAGAAGAAACTCTCCAAAAAGTGTATTTGTGCGACAGCTAGAAATGGAAGGCTAAATTATCTAAATTATTTAGATTGGGCAGACACAGAAAAACCCTGACTAGGGCCAACTACTAAAAAAAGAAGAAAATCCCCATTTTTATGATCTTCTCCCCATTTGTAGCTGAAGTCACTCAAGAGAAGCTACAGCCCCTGGAAGCCATATTTGAGCTTTTCCCTCCTGGCAAGTATTTGCCTATTCAAGGAAACCTCTTTGGATCATCTGGAGCCACCTCTCCATAGCAGATTGAACCTGATTGTAACCAATGTTAACAACAAATCAGGCAGAGGACTTAGACAACTTCCAGTAACTGTAGCTGAACTTGCAGCTACAGGCCCGAGGAATTTGCTGCCCCTTTCAGGAAGTGAATTTAGAACTTCCCATGCATTGCCTCCTTAGTTCATCAAAGCCCAGCTTTCATAGAACATTACCAGCTGAATTAGCTTTAACTAATCATGGGGATCCAATTCAGACATAAAAATGGTTTACCAATGTCCATTCTCCAAAATTGTCTGGTTCCTCATCTCCAAAAAGATTGTGCATTCAGGAACCCAAGGTACATGCTGAGGCAAGGCAAGCAAAAAAATTAGGCATAACACTATTGACAAGGATCCTCTTGCATCTGCCCAGCTTCCCCCTCTCCACCTTTATATCACACCACTTTTTATGCGCCTGTTATATTTGACTGGCTTCTCAGTCTCCCCCTTTTTTTTTAACTTGCAATGTCTGAATTCCAGTGCAATGGAAATGCACATTTCTTTTCTCCTCCTCCAGAACATACCCTCAAATTATTTCCCCTTCTCTCTCTCTGACAAAACAGCTTATAAAGTCTTATTACATTCATCCTTTTCCCTAACAAATATATGATGCAGTCTGTCCAATGCCAATCCCAGGGCATGCTTATTGCTGTGAATTCACTTTAAAGGGTATTTTCCCATTGGGTGCTATTTCTCCAATGACTTCTACTTACCCTTTATTCCCATTGACTATTAGTTCTTCCTCTGAGTGATTTAATTATGTTTTTCATATTTTCATTGCTCTTTCTCCACTGAATGTTTTATTTGATGACCACTACTTTTCTTTTATAGCCATTTGACAAGTGTCCCTTGTGTTGTTGCTCTACAAATGTCTCTTTCTCTGAGGAGGATGTGGTTGCCATTTTGGGGGTCCATATTGCTTTTGGGATGCATAGTTTTTAAATATTATTTTGTTAGAAGATCTACTTTGTACACTGGTCCCCTCTGAATGGGTCCATGTAACTCAATACTTCCGGAAATTGTTTACTTTCCAGATTTTTCTCACAGGAAAGAAGGATACATAACTACTCAAAGTTTCTGGGAGTCAGGAGGCATATAAATTTAATAACTTTTTATTAGCAGTTGGGGATTATTGCAGTTGGTAAACCAGCTTGGGTACGCTTTCAAATAGTGCCATGAGGAAGGATTTAAAAATACTCCTTTGAGTCCAATTCAACCTCTAGTGATCTATATAGATCCATGTAGCTTTGCAGTTAAATAGAAATGGTTATTGTAATTGCTAATTGCTTAATATTATAATCTACATTGTATTTTATGTATATATACACATACGTGTTAGTGAAAGAAAAAATAGATGAAGCACAAGAATTAAAACAAAATTTCAGTAGAAAAAAAGAAAAAAGAAAAAGGGAAAAAATAAAAAAAAACTGTTAGGTTTCTGACATCCTTCTTTCTATATATCTGCTAATCTGCATTACTTGTAGACATTTAGCCCCCCCTTAGAAGCTATGACACATGATATGCTGTATGTATGGGAACCATTCATATTTAAATTTACTTAATAGTGCATATCTACTGCTAGTTTTAAAACTTTCCAAGTTTAAGTTTCCAATAAAATAATTATGTCATTCTTCCAATGTTAAGCAAAGTGAAATCTGTCCAGTAGTGGGTTCCTCTTACCTTTGCTACCGGTTCGGGAACGGGAGCACGTGCGTGCAATTAACTTTAAGCAATCTCTCATTAAATAATTATCTTCTTTCTTCTTGGTTTTCCTCCCCTGAATTATACCTAATAAGAAAATTTGTGGCTCCATTTCTAATTTAAATTCCAAACTTTTCTGTAATATATTATGTTTGTCTTTTCCAGTACTTTGCAGTGTTTCTACATATTTCTTTTTCCATTTTCCAGATCTCGATTTGGTAGGTGGCTGTCATTCAGTCCTGCTGAGCATTTTGATATCAATAATGGACAGGTCAACTGCTGGAGGCAGGGAGGGATCTTACCTGTTCACAAAATAGCACCATTCTTGAATTAGCCAGTTACAAAGCAACCATTTGCCAGATGGCAAGTGTTGAAACTGTTTCTTGTCATCCATCCAGCTTATTTAGAAACCTTTTTATCACCGTGGTTTACTTTGAAACAAGCGGTTGCATTTTACAACACTCTAGTCAAACACAATACCAAATTACAGCCAACTCAATATGTACCTCCTAAATTTTTTAAAAGAAAGTCTGTGTGACATTTGTGGCACTCAGAGACATTTTTCTAAATAAAAATCATGCTTGGGGTGGATGCTTTCTTTCCAATCTGCCACCTGCCCATTTATTTTCTTTTAATTAAAAATACCAAAGAAAAGCAGAAGACGTTACCTGCCAATACATTGGACTCTAATTTGATCCAGATAAAGATATTTCTTTGTTTTGGAATTGATTTGTTTGGGGGGGGGGTTGTTTGCTTGATTGTTTTTGAGACTCAATTGGCTATCAAAACAAGACTACCATTATTTACACGACCTGTGTCTAAAACACTGTATATACTTTCTTCTTGAAAGCTTCCATTTGCCTAGTTTGTTTTTCCCTTTGAAACACAGACAATGCTTGCTACATTATACATCAGTCAATATCATAGCTGAAAACCTGAATTGCCTCAACCTTACAGAATAGTTGAAAAGGTAAAAGCATAAAATGGAAACACTGAAATGGGATGTTTTTATGCTAGTGATTTCATGTTATTAAATATGCATGTGTAAAATCTTCATGCCAAGCACAACCAAATTTAAAATTATTGACACTAGGCTGAGAAATAATATATAGATACATGATGTTGTTTTTTTCTTCTCCTTACATTCATGTATGTTGAGTAATTAGAACACAGCTTGAGATCCCCCATAATTGGCAACTGCAGAAGTTATCCAGCAGGTAATGTACACAAATGCTGTTTATAGTTGATAAGTGGCAATGAATAGACATTTTGAATAGATCCCTCTTTTTTAAAACAACAACAAGAAGTAAGCTCCATATGAATCTTAACATCTTATAGAGATTATATTGTCTATGGAAAAGACACTCTTTGTCTAGTTCAGCGGTTCTCAACCTGTGGGTCGCGACCCCTTTGGGGGTCGAACGACCATTTCACAGGGGTCGCCGCGCGTGTTAGCCCGCCATGTTGGTGCCACCGTCACTGCAGGGGTAAAAAGGTCCCGGTTCGGCAGTGCCTGCGGGTCGCCGTCAGCTGGTAGCCCGGACGCCGCCATTTGGGTTCTTCTACCCTCTGCGCATGCGCAGAATGCTTTGCGCATACGCAGAGGGTAAAAGAACCCAAATGGCGGCATCCGGGTGGGTAGGCGGAGCCTCGCGCTACCTTGGCGACCGGCTCTACGGCGACTGACAGGCACAAGCGAACCGGGAGCACGGCGGGGGGGTCACGGGGGGGCGCCATTAGAAAGGTTGAGAACCACTGGTCTAGTTTCTCTGATGGGACCAGTCCAGTAAAGCTGAACCTCTGGCATTATTATTAATATCCAACATATTGCACCTTGGAGACTGGGAATAGATATATAATAGTACATGTGGAGGTATTACATTGTAACAACATAGTATGATTTTATTATTATTTTCAGCTCTCAATAAATTGTAAAGATAAATTAAATAACTGTCTATAAAGAATCCCTTTATTAAGGATTCTTAATATCTATAGAGATCTATAGAGATGTGGGGAATGAGGAACTCCCATTTTAACAAGCTGCTTCACCTGGCAGAGGGAAATTTCAGTTTGAGTCTATGGCTCTATTACTAGTGAAAAGAGATTCACTGCTTCTTTTGTGGCATTGCTTAAAAAGAGTGCTTTACTCAAAAACGAAAGTGCCTTCTCAAGATCTACATGGCCCTTTTATATATTGCTCGACTGTAATCTTTACTGACAAATGAAAAAGTTGGACATATGCTAACAAGAATTTCAGTGTTCTAAGGTAGATGACCTGAAGTGGATCCACAACAATTTATTCTTGTAACAGATCCAAGATTTCTGCCCATGCTAATCAAAATGGATGCACACAACTCATCTATGTGCATGACTACATTAACACCCATCTGTTGAGATGGCAAACTGCCTGTTCACAAAGTATACTGCCAGGTTTATAGTACATGGGTGCCAATCTCAGGATGAATTCATACTTGAGTAAAAAAAAAATAGATACAGTGAAAAGTACTATCCCTTTCTGACTCTTATACCAGTGGTGGGTTGCTACCGGTTCACCCCGGTTTGGCCGAACCAGTAGCGGCAGCGGCGGAAGGCTCCACCCACCAGCCCGGACGTCATCACAGATGATCTGCACATGCGCGCACATCTCTGAACCGGTAGCAAAGGTAAGTGAAACCCATTACTATCTTATACACTTAGTTTACTTCATCCCCGGGAAATAATCTTTTTTTTCCTTAGGAGATATCAATATTCTTCCAACCCTTTTCAGGAGTATAAAATGCTAGTTCTCTAGAAGCTGCTATTGTGGCGTTCATCAGCTCCACCTAGCAAGCCAACATTGGGGTCAAGGGCTGCTGGAAGGGGTGGAGCAGCAACATTTGGAAGGCATCATTTTTTTCATCCTTGCCCTTATGAAAATTAAAATGCCTTGCAACAACTTACAAGCATTATTAGAAGCAAATGAGTATTTCTTGACATTATGACTTCTCAGTTATTTGCAATGAAGATGCTTGTATCAGCACATTAATAAGCTTCATCGCATTTTCAAAGGCTTTGTGAGGCAGTAATTCAGTGGATTTGAAATGCTTCACAATTGGTCTAGATTTATAATAAATCTAATGGGCTTTGTACTTATACAGTTTTCAAACACAAATCCATCTTAAATGTTCATGATTTGGCTATAAAATACCCTGTTTTTCTGTTCCTTTAGCATGAAATTATCTTTCTGATAGTTTTTCATTCTGAAAAAAAAGTTTCATTTGGGAGATAGCTGCATTTCTAAGCCTTGTATATTTAAAATATTTTTATCATGACAAAACAGTAACAACTCTGTTCTAATTTATTTATTTATTTTAAAAAAACAGATTTTTTAAATCTCTCATCCTAGTGGCAGTGTTGAGTCTATTCCTTTCTGTTACCACAGCAATTTACACTGCAATTGTCATGCACAAGGAACCAGGCCCACATCATGAGTTGATTGCAGTTACTTTATTTTTGCAATGCCTATTTACAAGAATCTTGACAGACTAACTGCATTCTCTTGAGAAAGGTCAGATAAGGCTTTAGTGACTCTGGGGGTGCTAAGGCCTGCATTGCTTTCTGCTGTGCAGGGACTCTAAGCTCAGCCCTCTCTTCACAGCTGGTCTAGCTGGACATTATACCACAATAATGCACATAAATAACTATGAAAACATGAGCTTAGCTTTTCTGTCCATCAGCATATGAATCTTTATCAAAATCACATACACTTAAGCCTACCTGTAGATCATAATCTGTCCCAATAGACTACCCAAACAGGACAATTATATTGTAATTTGACAACTACAATAACCATAACTATTGTAGAGAATCTATGTGTGCTTATGTCTGCATATGTCAGTCCCTATCCCTCCATACTTCTACATATCTCTATCAATAGGGAGACATTCTTTATTCTTCTACTCAAAGGAGTTTACAACAAACACTAAACAAACTCGTAATTATGTAAAATTAACTGGATGTAGACTTCACTGAATTCAGTGATGCTTATTTCCAATTGCACTGGTTCAATTTGTAAAATACAATGAAGCATTAATAAGAACTTTTCTACACATTAAAATGCATTCTTTTAAATGTATAACAAGGTAATTAGAAATGCTTGTAATGGCATGCATAAATATAAACATGCAAACTGTTAGTAGGAAATAGTAACCCCATCAAAGAAAAGTACTCAGTCACAATTGGACTGTATTCCTCTTTTTGGATGTGTATGCTGATCGGACATAAAATAATAATAAAACCTGAAAGCTACATTACGACTTTACTGATTTATCAGTACATGGGGGGTTTATTAATGACCCTGGTTCTCCAGCAGACAATATTATTTCTGCTCTGAAAAATGGCTCGGGGCTGCCCTGCATCATTTTTGTTCCCTGTTTTTGTACACCACTACTGTTAAACTATTGTTACATAACCAGCAATAGTAAGAGTGTGATAATTTATGAGTAGTGAGTGGATACTTAAGTGCTATTTTACTTCGACACTTTCACATTCTGACATTTAAAGATAGCATAAGTCTCTGTTATTTTTTATTTTCCCAAGAACCAAAGATCAAAAGAAGACTGCTTTCTCCATATTTCTGACCTTCTGAAAGCAGAGAGATATCTGATATGCTATACCACTTTTCCTTGAATCTGGCACACTCCTTCTCTTGCAGGGGTGGGTTCTAACTTACCTCGCTGCCGGTTCGCTTCTTCCCGCGCCGCGTGGCCACACCTCGTGGGCGTGCACACTTTGTGCGCGCATGCATGCGCAGTGCAAAAAAATAACCCCCCCCCCAAAAAAACAAGATGGCGACGCATATGCAGTGCTGGAAACTCAGCTTCTGCGCATGCGCAAAAGAAAAAAAAACGGAAAAATTCCCCCCCAAAAAAAAAAATTCAAAAAAATTCAAAAAAAAAAAAGATGGTGGCATCCACGGACCGGCACCGACCAAACCAGATCTGTGACATCATTGTGACATCACCAGCAGGGTGCTACCGGTTTAGGCGAACCAGTCCGAACCGGGAGGAACCTACCTCTGTTCTGTTGGGACTACAATGACTTTTCTGGCCAAGAATTCTAGGAGTTACAGCCCCTAAATATCTGAAAGGCACAATTTCTTGTTTCCTTTATGTGTTGCAAAACAACTGAGTTACTGAATGGAGATGTTTACATATGTAGCTCCTAAGAAGGTCCGAGACTTAAGCAAAAACATTTTATCTGTGACTCTTTACACAGAGTTACATATAAATGTGGCTGGTTGAAAAGAAATGTGGATTTGGATAATGAGGAAAAAAATATTTATTTATAAATTATAAATAAAATTATAAATAAATTATATGTCAGCCTGAGTAGTCTATATAAATAGATATTAGTACTCCAGATGCATGCTTCAATATTCTTACAGGATGTTTACATTTAAAGCTAACACATAATTTACAGTGCATTACCTTTCTATTAAGTAAGACAGGTTCAGAATTGTATTCAGAATTGAATTTTATTGGAAGGACACAATGAAATATAAATAATAACTATAAAAGCTAGTAATAAGTGAACCAATTACTTGTTAGTCTCCATGGGAGAAACAAAGCAAACTATGAACATATTATTTTTATGTTTAAAAGAACTAAAAAAAATATGGTTTTCGATTGCATTTAAACTCAACTTTGAAGTCTGTTTCCAAAAAAAGGAGGCAACAGAAACCAAAAAATGTAATGAATAAGTGGTAAGAAGATTGTGGAAAAATCAACAAAACAGGCTTAGGAAATATGTAACTGCTAAAGCAAGGAAGGAAAAAAAACATTCCATTGTTTCCAAAGTGGCTGATAATTCAGATGGAGTGAGAATAGTAGTGAGCCTTCTGGATTCATCTACCAAGAAACTATTAATAATTCCTGTGGGTCTGTTCCAGCAGAATGCCCAAAGAAAAAGAAAAATGATAAAAGCTCAACAGAAGAAAATGCTGAATAAGCAAAAGCAGCCTTGGGCAATGATGTACTTCTGCAAGAATGCTTCTTTGGGCAAATCTATAAGTAGACTCAATTTAAAACACATAATATCCACACACTCTCCCCCATTCAGTTGTTTTGAGGCATGGTGGCAATATAAGATGGTCAGCATTCAATTAGCTGCTCTATTTATATACTTAAAGTATAATTCTAGGTACTATGTTAACTAGCTTAAGGCAGAATAGAACTCACGGTCTCCCAGTTTCTAGCCTGGTGCCTTAGCTACTACACCATAATGAGTCTCTTTACATAAATCTGTTCAGAAATAATTCCCATGAAATTAAACTGGACATTCTCCCAATCAAACATGCATAGGATAGCAAGTAGGTATATAATGTTAGGTAAACTGACTAGGAGGAGTATAAAACCTGTTACGTACGGATGGACGTAGCAAGGATTTGCATGGCTGCCGCTGATTGGCTGACCTAGCAGCGGGAAAAATAAACCGCTGTCAGTGGTCGGCTAGCCTGCCGGAGCTCCTTAAATAGAGAGCCCCGGCAGCCTGCGAGGAATTCGTACTTCGCGGCTAGGGAATAAAAGGTGCTGAAAGTTTCCCGCGTCATGCCTCTTCATTGCTGTGCCCACTATCTAACACTGGCGATGAGGATGGGATTCTGAAGAGGACAAGAAGGGACAAAGGAACTGACCATCCACCTCGTGGCATCCGCGGCCATCTTTACAGCAAGGAACGACCCTGAGGGAAATCGCGACAAAGTGCGAGGTCATCAACCCCAAGGAGATGATGAGGGATCGGGTCATACTGGGCATGAAGGACCTAACCCTCCAAAAGAAACTGTTGGCGCGAAGAGGGGTGACATTTAAAGATGTGGTCGAAGAAGCGAGGGCTGCTGAATCCTAAGATAACTCCGCCGCAGACATCAGGAAGACCAGCGGGATCCATCGAGCCCACCGAGAGCCCAACTGGACCACTGAGGTTCCCGAATACGGGGACGAATGGGAAGAAGAAGAAGCCGTCCACCGAGTATATCTGGATAAACAGGTAAGCTCCAGGGACAGTGACTTTAAGCAACCCCGTTGTTCCGGATGCATGGGGCTCCATGCTAGAGCGGCTTGCCGTTTTAAAGAAGCCATCTGCCGCCGGTGCCAATGACAAGGCCACATAGCCGAGGCCTGTAGAGCAACACAGCTGACCCCCTACCAACCCAAACCACCATCGGGCCCAGGGAGGCAAGGGCAAGCGAGACCTGGGAACAAGTGCCGGGAGGACCACTATCCAGACACCCGGGGAATCAACCAAACCACTGTGGGGCACTCAGATGCATGTGGTGGGGACAAATACCATGTAACAATCCCCATCGAAGGAACCCCATGCGAAATGGAGCTGGACACCGGCTCGTTCTTTACCATTGTGTCCTGGCAAATGCTCCAACACCTCAAGCCAACAATATCCAGAAGACAACTCAAGCCGCAGAATATCACATTGAACTATTTCCAGGGAAACAGCATTCCCGTGTTGGGCTGAGCCAAAGTAAAAGTCCAATTTAAAGACTTCTGTGGCTGACTTCCCCTGACCATCATCGCAAACGACCGGCCCACATTGCTGGGCACTGAGTGGTTCAAACCATTCGGACTTGGCATCACGGGCATAAACCAAATCAGAGGAAACGAGCTAGACCAGCTACTGGCACAATTCGGGGACGTGTTCGACGGGAGCCTAGGTCGGGAAACCTATTTTGTCTAACCTAGACCCTAGTGTTACCCCGATAAGGCTCAAGCCACGGAGAGTTCCGTTTGCTCTACGGCCCAAGGTAGATGAGCAATTGGATAAACTCATTGCCCAAGGGATCCTGGAGCTGATCGATCACGCCACATGGGAAACCCCAATAGTCACCCCAGTCAAGCCAGACGGCTCCATCCGCATCTGCGTGGATTATAAGTGCACTTTACTTTTTTTTTTTTTTTTAAATAATTATATTC
>QLTV01000591.1:254644-267733 GCA_003457575.1 Thermophis baileyi | reverse complement strand
CATGAAAACAGAAGAATGGCACACATATATGAGCTGATTCAGAATGTTCCTGGAAGGCAACAATTACCAGGATCTACCTGACAACCTCAAGAGAGCCCTCTTCCTCACATACCGTGGCACCAAAATATATAAGATGGCACAAACCCCTGTCGCACCTACCAACATAGAGGCCATTTCCTGGACTACCCTACAAAATGTCCTAAAGGACCACTACGCACCAACTGCAACCCCCATGGTGAGCCGGAATGAATTCTATCATCGGCGCCAACAAGAAGGGGAAACGATCAATGAATTTGTGGCCAAGCTGAGGGAGATTGTGACAAAATGCGAATTTCTCAACCCTGAAGAAATGATGAGGGATCGAGTCATCTTGGGGATGCAAAACCTCAACCTCCAGAAAAAACTGCTGGTGAGACGAGGGGTGACCTTCAAGGATGCGGTTGAGGAAGCGAGAGCGGCTGAGTCCTCGGACAACTCCGCCGCCGACCTCCAGAGGACCAGCGGAGTCCATTGCGCCCACCGAGAGCCCGATTGGATGATTGAGGTTCCCGAGTACGAAGACGAATCCGAAGAGAAAGAAGCCATGTACCGTGTCCATCCGGAAAGGTGGGTAAGCCCCAAGGATTGTGAATTTAAGCAACCTCGCTGTTCAGGTTGCCTGGGGACCCATGCCAGAGCGGCTTGCCGTTTTAAAGACGCCGTCTGCCGCTGGTGCCAGCGAAAAGGCCACATAGCCGAGGCCTGCAGAGCCACGCAGCCAACACCCTACCAACCCAAGCCACCCATGGGACCAGGGAGACAAGGGCCAGTCAGACCAGGATTCCCTAGGAACAAGTGACGGGATGAGCAATACCCAGACAGCCGGGGGATCTACCACACCATCGTAGGCCACTCCAATGCCGGCGACAGGGACAAATTCCACATAACGATCCCCATCAAAGGGACCCCCTGCCTGATGGGGATAGATATCAGATTGGTCTTCACCCTCATATCATATGAGCACCCTGAAGCTCATAAAACCAACAATATCCAAGGGACAGCTCAAACCACAACCCATAAAGCTGAATGATTTCCAAGGGAACACCATCCAAGTTTTGGGCTGAGCCGAAGTCCACGTGCTATTCAAAGAATTTTCAGCCAATTGTCACTGGAAACTGGCCCACATTGCTGGGCGTCAAGTGGTTCAAGCCTTTGGGAATAGGCATCACCGGCATCCACCAAATCAAGAAGGGTGAGCTAGACCAACTGCTGGTGCAATTTGAGGACGTGTTCAACGGGAGCCTAGGTAAATATACTGGCAAGCCCATTTCCTTTAACCTAGACCCCAGCATCACCCCCATAAGACTAAAGCCCAGGAGGGTCCCATTTGCTCTACGACCCAAGGTAGATGAGCAACTTGATAAGGTTATAGCCCAAGGGGTCATAGTAGATCACACCACGTGGGAGACTCCAATAGTCACCCCAATCAAGCCAGATGGCTCCATTCGCATCTGCGTGGATTATAAGTGCACTTTAAACAAAGCCTTGCAGCAAAGTGCATATCCGGTGCCAGTAGTGCAACATCTGCTACATTCACTTGGAACTTGCAAAATATTCGCCAAATTGGAGTTGGCACAGGCCTATCAACAATTACCAGTAGATGCCGCCACTGCCGAGGCCCAAACGATTGTGACACATAGAGGGGCATTCAAATGCAAACGGCTGCAATTTGGAGTAAGTGTCGCCCCAGGACTATTCCAAAGTATGATGGAGCGCCTCCTGCAGGGCATTCCGGGAATAGTTCCCTACTTTGATGATGTCCTCATATCAGGAGAATCAAATGAACAACTCAGGGACTGATTAAAAGAAACATTGGGGAGTTCCAAAAGAAGGGACTCAAAGTAAAAAAGGAAAAATGTAAAATTGTCGAGCCAAGTCGAGTTCCTTGGCTATTTAATCAATGGGTCAGGCATCCACCCCACAGAAAGCAAAATAAAGGCTATAAAGGAAGCCCCAACCCCTAAAAATAAACAGAGCTACAAGCCTTCTTGGGACTATTGAACTTTTATAGCATTTTCTTAAAACAGAAGGCAACCGTTGCTGAGCCGCTCCACAAACTACTAGGGAAGACGACCACGTGGACCTGGGGACGGAAGGAGGACAGTGCATTCACCGCAGTTAAAGAACTACTCTCTTCTGATAGTGTCCTAATCCAATACAACGAGACTCTTCCCTTGCTACTGACCTGTGACCCGTCCCCATTTGGAGTCGAGGCAGTCCTCAGCCATTGGTTACCAAATGGCTCAGAGGCGCCCATTGCCTACTACTGAAAGACATTGTCCCCAGCTGAAAGAAACTACAGTCAGCTCGACAAGGAAGCTCTGGCTGCTGCTGCAGGAATCAAGTGCTTCCACAAATATGTTTATGGGAGGAGATTTGAACTCATCACCGACCATAAGCCGTTTCTGGGACTCATCACTAGAAACCAACAAACCCCGAACTACATGTCACCCAGAATGATTAGGTGGTCCATTTTTCTCATGGGGTATGATTACAAACTGGTGCACCGCCCTGGCAAAAGCATCAGCAACGCAGACGCCCGCAGCAGATGCCCGATGCCAGAACCCATGGAAGACCCAGCCCCCGTAGCACAAATACTACTAATAGACATTGGCACGACCAGCCCAGTGACATCCAACAAGATTGCAGAACACACCAAGAAAGACAGGGTGTTATCCAAGGTTTTGAACTGGGTGTTGAGGGGGTGGCCACAGGAGAAGACGGAGGATGAATTCAAAAGTTTTTATAATAAACAATTAGAATTGTCAACCCTTAAGGGGTGCTTGCTATGGGGGGAGAGAGTCATTGTACCCCAGAAATTGAGGAAACAAATCCTAGAGATATTACATGTGGGGCATCCAGGGATCGTGCGCATGAAAGCATTGGCCCGCAGCTATCTTTGGTGGCCGAATTTAGACCAAGACATTACGGAATGGGTGGCTACCTGCACACCATGCCAGGAGACGACACCAGCCCCACCTCGCACACCCATACAGGAATGGGAAGTACCCAAGGGCCCCTGGTCAAGAATTCATATAGACTTTGCAGGATCTATGGGGGAGCAAAACTTCCTGATCGTGGTTGACGCGTATTCCAAATGGCTAGAAGTAGTCACCATGTCAACCCTAATCACAGATGCAACCATTCGAGCATTGCGAAGAATATTCACAACCCATGGCCTACTCGACATCCTAGTCTCGGACAACGGGCCACAACTGACAGCCAAGACCATGGAATCTTTCCTGGCAGAGCAGGGCATATGGCATGCTCTGGTGGCACTATTTAGCCCAGCGAGCAATGGGCAAGCAGAACGAATGGTGAGACTGACCAAGGAAACGCTCACCAGAATGGGACCAGGGAACTGGCAAGAAAAGATTGACCAGTTTTTACTAGCGTAGCACATCACACCCAGCGCAACCACCAACAGAAGCCCAGCCGAGCTATTGATGGGACGGAAATTAAGGTCCCGGCTAGATAGACTGCACCCAAACTATTACCCCGAGACATCCCTGGACTCCACCCGGCAGACCAGATCATTCAAAATAGACAATCTGGTCTTTGCCCACAACTATGCGGGGTACCCAACTTGGGTGAGAGCTAGGGTAGTGGCTGTCACTGGTCCCAAATCATACAAGGTGGAACTGGACGACGGCCGAGTGTGGAAAAGGCACATCGACCAACTCCGAAGTAGACTGGGAGATTCCTGGGCGAGACAACCAGACAGCCAGGAACTCCAAACAGACCCCGGACAAACCTGGGCACAATTCGAGTCTCCGCCCTGTGGAGCATACAAACCAACCAGCTGGGAAAATGCCACCGGAGAACCGACCCTGATTACAGGAAACCAGAATATGCTACTCTCAAGCCCGATGGAGGAGCGTGGACACTTACCTGGAGATGCCGACATCCAGCAAAGCAATCAGGGGAAGGAGGACAGAGGTACCAAGCTGGAGACCGCTACGCCACAAAGAGAGTTCGAGGAGGTTCCATTACAGAGCCCAGGAGAGACAGCCTGCCTGACTTCACAGGGCACTGCCCCGGACACGAATGAATCGCGCATGCCCAGTAGGAACATTAAACACCCCGCCTACCTGCGGGATTACGTGACTCTTGTACATCACCGATTGGACAAGTCTCAATCTAGGAGGGGAGGGGTGTTACGTACGGATGTACGTAGCAAGGATTTGCATGACCACCTCTCATTGGCTGACCTAGCAGCGGGAAAAATAAACCACTATCAGTGGTCGGCTAGCCTGCCGGAGCTCCTTAAATAGAGAGCCCCGGCAGCCTGCGAGGAGTTCGTACTTCGCAGCTAGGGAATAAAAGGTGCTGAAAGTTTGCCGCATCCTGCCTCTTCATTGCTGCGCCCCCTACCTAACAAAACCTGTGCTGAAATCAAACCATTTTATATTCCATTTTTAAAACTCTAACTGGATTCACTGTATTAGAAATTGTTTAGGACTAACTACTGTCAAGCTGTCCAGATGTTATGCTAGCACAGTTGGTATCGCTTAGTCTGGCTAGGAATTGGCTCTTCTTTCCTTCTAGTTTTCTCCAGTAATTTTCTTGAAATCAGTAGGTGAAAAATGCTTTTATCTGACAGAAGAGGGTTTCACCTAGCAGAAATAACTTCTGTCTCATTGTGAGTTTATACATTTTTTAAAGTTAGGATTGCAGTCTTACTTTCAACATTTTGAAAACATCTGGTTCAATGGATTACATTCTATATTAGTCATTTTAAGCACATTCCTTCTCTCTCTTCTTCACACGCTAAATATGCATGTAATTCTTAACCCTCATCAAGAGGAAATATACTGACAGGATGCAATTCGAGAAAGTAGTTTAAACATATACTTTATCATATTAAAATGGCTAAATGAAATGTACAAGTAAAATAACTTGAAGATTAGTATATATATATTCAAAAGAGGAAAGATAGAAAACAAAAGTGCACTTTGCATTAGTTTTATTAATTTTCAGAATTAATGACCATCAATACCATAAAATATACATTTTATAAGTTACTTTGTTAAAAATAAATTCTCTGAAGATTTATTCATTTTTTAATGAACCTATCACACTGAAGTATATATAATAGAACATTAAAAAATAGAATGCTAATAATTATCACTTACCCTTATTCTTGTTTTCTCACTTTTCTCAGAAAAACAATGGGTTCTAATATTGTTTCTTTCTTGAATTAGATTCAGTTCACACAACTGTTTGCTCTTCTTCAAGGTAATTTTGCATTTACTTCTCAAAGATAGCCAATTCTGGTTTACCCAAATGATTCAAAAGTCTTGGTCGTTTTTCTTCATTCCATTCAAACTCAAAATACTGAACAAACTGAAATTATTGGCTTCTTAAATACATGGTAGTGAAAGACCTACATAAAATTACAATTTGTTATGGAGATAAGAGCTCTGCTGGATTAAACCAAAAGCCTGCCTACTTAATCCAGTGTATCTGGAAGTGTTAAGTAAGGAGTGCATTTCTTGAAGAATTTAGCAGGTAAACAAAATACGTATCTGTTCTCCCATATTGGAAGTAGAGGCTTTATGCTGAACAGATCAAGACGTTTATTGAAAATCAAGATATTTGTTGATTTGTCTGTTTTATCTTATATGCATATGAAACATAAAGGCAACTCTAGCTCCTTCCTATATCCTGGACTATTACTTCATACTTTCAGCCTTCCCTCCAATGGCTCCTTCTCTGCCTAGGCCCCAATTTACATGTCAGTATCCTGGGCTTCATCATGGTGTGGTCAATCCTTTGCTGCTGCTCCTTGGTCAGTGCTCTCTTCTTGGATGTTCCCACCACAATAGGGGTTTTTCCTGCTTTACCTGCCACTTCATGACTTCTATTGTCTTCTTCCTCTAGCCTGCATCTTTCTTTTCTAACTTCTAAGGCCTGTACTGCAACCAAGCCCTCAGTAATGATTATTTCTGAGGCAGCTAAGCTCTGTCTTGAAGAGCTACCAACTTTTCTGCAGGGGAAGGCCCTGAAAAAGCACAAGTGGGAGGCAAAGTGCAGGCAGTTTTACAATCATGTTGTCCCTCCTCCCATATTCCTCTTGCAGCATCATGAATATAAATAGGTGGACCCTAAAGCATTTTGAATACTAAAATATCCTATAAAGTCACATGACAGGGAGATGGACGCCAAATATATTTAATAATAGATACAATAAATAAATAGATCGGTGACACTAAATTATTACAGTATTACTCTAGACCAGTGATGGCGAACCTTTTTTTCCTCGGGTGCCGAAAGTGCACGCACGCATGCTATCACGCGCATGCGTGTGCCCACACCCATATTTCAATGCCCCACACACACCCCGTACCCCTGCACATGTGCACGCAACACCCCCCGCTACCCTGCCCCCGCGCATGCGCGCATGCCCCCCTCCCCTGCTGCCCCGCTTCCTGACTTCCGGTGGGCCTGGTAGGCCCGTTTTTCGCCCTCCCCAGGCTCCAGAGGCTTTCTTGGAGCCTGGGGAGGGCGAAAACTCCCTCCCCTGCCCCCCCCTGAGGCCCTCTGGAGGCCGAAAATGCCCTCCCAGAGCCTCTGCGCAAGCCGAAAATCAGCTGGCCAGCGCGCATATGCGCGCTGGAACTGAGCTAGGGCAACGGCTCATGTGCCGGCAGATATGACTCCTCGTGCCACCTGTGGCACACGTGCCATAGGTTCGCCATCACGGCTCTAGACCATCACCTTAGTGAGATGGGCAGCATCAAAGTCTAATTATACAAAATAAAAATTTTGCATAGGAGGAGGGAAAAATATTTTTCTAAGTTAGAGGAATCATTGATTAAATTAAAAAACTAAATTCAAGCCATGCACATTAAATAAATAAAGAATGAGGAAAGCACTCTAAATATTATTAAATACTATTATTGAGCAATTATAGTGTACACAATGGAGTATTCTATTCTTTTCAGTATTTTGAAGAGATTATATTTATGTCTGGAAGATGACTCTTTTCTCAGCTATCCCCTTATAGAAGAGATCTTATCCATTCCTTAATCAGCTTTAGTTATAATATTCCTATCTGAAAGGAAATCTTTCAAAACATAGCTTTTGAGTAACAAAACCTTAAAACACATTGAGCCTTGATATACATTGAACAATTTACTTTTGTAAGTGCTTAATAGGGTTAAGAGTTTGGGAAAGAGGGTGAAACAGAGGGAGAGAAAGATTTCAGAGAGTGCCAAATGAAACTGGGTTTTTGAAAAATTCTATAGAAAGTTAGAAGAAAATCCATCCACATAGAAAGAAAAACTCCATTTTCCCAGTTGCAGGCTTCAAGGAGAGCTCACTTCAGATATGTGCACAAGAATGATCTGTAAACCTTGAGCTTGATCTCCCCAACACAAAATATGACAGACAATATGCTTCTGTGAGGCTATGGATATTTCATACAATATCTTTCAAAGTGTTTTATCCATTGCTGTGATGTTCGTTTCACTCCAGTCTGCAGCGTGTTGATTCAGTTTGTCTCATTCAGGTTGTCCTTGGTACCCTGCACTGAACTTTCCAACTGTGGGGTTGTATTCTTCAGAGTAACTTGTATGATTAGCAAACTGGATCAGTTCTGCAAATATGTCCATCTCAAATGTTGTTGTTTTTGCTGCTTATGGTTAGCTGTTTGCAGCATAGCTGACAGACAGTTTCATTTCTTTTGCAGTCTATCAAGGTGATGTCAAGGATCCTATAGAGAGCATTTGGAAGGTTTCCAGAAATTGTTGTTGTTTTTAATCTCTAATTTCTCCCCCACACACACACACACACACCCCAAAAAGGGAAAACTAATGAAGGGAGAACTGAACTGGCCATGCTTGTTCTCTTCCTTTATTTTGTTGCAAAATATTGGTTTGTTCAAGGAAGGGACATGGCTTCCTTTGAATTCCAAGAATCTTTGTTTATGATGTACAGTGTTTAAAAATGACATTACAAAGAGCTTGCCTATTCTGCTAAATAAATTTGATTTAGAGTTCCAGAAATGGCAAGATCCATCCTATATCACTTAAGGATGGCTGCTCAACCCCTACACCTGAGTAAGGTTTGCAAAAAGAGTAGTGTCTCATTATCTAGCGCAGGGGTCTCCAACCTTGATAACTTTAAGCTTGGAGGACTTCAACTCCCAGAGTTGAAGTCCTCCCAGAACTATTTCTGGGAGTTGAAGTCCTCCAGGCTTAAATTGCCAAGGTTGGAGACTCCTGATCTAGCATAGCGAAAGATAACTCTAATTCTTTCTCAGAATAAAATTACTTGACAAAACTAGAACTTTTAAAATATAAGTATGTATACAGAAATTGCTTTCCTAAGTTTGCTCCTGTAATTTTTTTTCTTAAAAAAAAAAAGAATCTATAGCTATTATCTTGGTACAGAATGTGATTTTTTAAAAAAATCCCTTCACTGCAGAATACCATTACCAAATTTCAACACATAAGTTACAGGCAGTTTGTTTGAAAGGAATGGTATTCATCAGAGTTGTGCAAATCAAAGGAAGGTTCTGCTTCAATAAAGATTGTAAGTATAAGTGAAGCAAGCAGGGAGTTTTGTTTTGCTCTGCTCTGCCTCCTGTCTTCAGTCCCAGCCTGCATAGAAACTTCTTCTCCAAGCGGCAGTGGTAGAACACATGGAAGATAACAAGGCAAATTCTGATGCCTCTTTATTTTGACCAAGAAAATCTGTCATTTTTGCCTCAGAAACATCCTCATCAATGTGAAGCTAAGGCAACTTGCTCAGGCCTAGTGTTAATAAAGAATAAAAATTGTATTTATATAGAATATAAAAAAGGAAGGTGTTTTTTAAAAAAATTAAATTAATTCAATGCAGAATATACTCAGAGAAAGACAGATGCTGCGAGACACGATTTAACCCTGCTGGCTTTGCTGTGGCTGTATCCTTTTTGGATAATCTTATAATTCTGTTTGCAAAGCAATCTATTCTTTAAATAAAATTTCCAAATGCAGGGTGACTTTTACAACCACTTCATTGTTCACCACCAAACTCATCTACTGGTTCCAGAACTTATTAATGCACCAGAATGCCAAGATGTTTAAGATTTTGAAAGTTATAGGTCTTGAAAACAATAACTGTTGAAAATCATGACAGTGGGCTTCTGACTATAACCTCTACTTTAGCCACCGCAGTTGGTACTGTCGATTTAATCATTGAGTAAAGCAATCAGAGGTGGGTTCCTGCTGGTTCGGACCGGTTCTATAGAACCGGTAGCGGGAATTTTCCCCCGCTCACCAAACTGGCAGCGATGGCCAACTGGCCATGCCCCCGAACCGGTCCCACGGTCGTTGCTTGCTCGCTCGCCCCGCCCGCCATGTTCATCACCACCATGTTTTTTGTGCACGTGCATCCCATTGCCTTGCAAGTCCAATGGGATGCGCATATGGAACATGGCGGCGACGGCAGTATTGCACAAGGAGTGTGAAGGGAGGCAGACACCACGCTGAGAAGCCAAGAGTAAAAGTAGTGGAGGCGAGGGCAACAGGGGCGTGTGACGTGTCCCTCCGCGGTCCCCTCCCGGATGACAGCCAGGGCTTTCACTTTTCCTCAGAGGCGTGGTGTCTGCCTCCAAGTCCTTGCGGAGAGATACGGATACACATGCCTCTGTCGCCCCTGCTCCCGCTACTTTTGCTCTCGGCTTCTTCTCGGCGCTCTTAAAGTCTATCGCCAGTGCCTCCTCTTTTCCTCAGAGGCACGGTGTCTGCCTCCCTTCACACTCCTTGTGGAGACACACACACACACACACACGCCCCTGTCACCCCTGCTGCCGCTACTTTTGCTCTCGGCTTCTTCTCGGTGCTCTTAAAGTCGATCTTGAAGAGCTGGAAGACATTTCCTTAGATCACCGCCAAACTCATCGTCGGGAGAGGTGTAGGCTATCCCCTGAATATATGAGAAGTCTTGGGCAAAGCTCTTCCAAAGTTCAGCCAAGTCTTCTCCTCCTTCTCCACCTTAACACGTGTGAACAAACACGCACACCATTAGGTATGTGCGCTGCGATGTGTGTGCAACTGTGCGTGTTTGCTATGTGATACAAAGCCAAGAAGGAGGAGAAGACTTGGCCAAACTTTGGAAGAGCTTTGCCCAAGACTTCTTGTATATTCAGGGGCTAGCCTACACCTCTCCCAATGATGAGTTTGGTGGTGATCTAAGGAAACGTCTTCCAGCTCTTCAAGATCGACTTTAAGAGCGCCGAGAAGCTGAGAACAAAAGTAGCAGCAGCGGGGGTGACAGGAGCATGTATGTGTGTCCCTCCGGCGGCTTATTCTTCACCCAACTCCAAGCCATTCATTCGGAAAGGTTTCCTCACGTGAGCTAAGCCGAATTTCCTGCACACCAACTAGCCCACACCAGCAAGCACTAACCCGAGACAGTGGCAGTAGGCTCAGCTGCTTTAGGGAAAAGCATGACCGCTTCTTTTCAAGCCTCAACCATAAAAGAGCTGAGGTGGCACAGTGGTTAGAGTGCAGTACTGCAGGCTACTTCAACTGACTGCTAGCTGCAGTTCGGCGGTTCAAATCTCACCGGCTCAAGGTTGACTCAGCCTTCCATCCTTCCGAGGTGGGTAAAATCAGGACCCAGATTGTTGGGGGCAATATGCTGACTCTGTGAACCGCTTAGAGAGGGCTATAAAGCACTGTAAAGCGGTATATAAGTCTAAGTGCTATTGCTATTGCTATAAGGGCTAGAAACGTGGCTTTAAAAAAAGAGAGCAATCAAATGCTCACTTGCACTCGCAGCGCAAATTGTGTGTGCGGTGGAGGTGGACATGCTGGGGAGGTGGGGGAGGAGAAGGCTGATGTTGTATATCCCGTTAGAGCCTAAGAGAACCAGACAGCTGTTCCTCCCCTCTTTAACACTTGGGGAGGGAGCCGAAGGGAGCGAATCGCTGAAGCGATTCCTTCAGGAACTGTTAAAAGTCCCTCCGCTTTTTTTAAAACTGCAAGCCGATCCTATCCGCAGATCGAGGGGTCCACTGCCCTTTTGAAAGGTGACTAAGATCCGGGAACAAAACAGGAGGGGGAAGGGGGCGGGGGAGTCCCAAGCGGCAGGAGATGAGGGGCAGCTCCTCACCCGGGTGCAGGAAAGGAAAGAAGGAAAGGGAAGGGAAGGGAAGGGGGGAAAGGGAGGGAAGGAGAGGGGGGGGGGGGAGAGGGAAGGCAAGGAAAGGAAAGGGAAAGAAGGAAAGGAAAGGGAAGGAAGGGGGAAGAGGGGAGGGAAAGGAAAGGAGGAGAGTGGAAAAGGGGAAGGGGAAACAGAAGAAAGTAAAGAGTTGGGGGAGGGGAGGGAAGGGAAGGGAAGGGAAGGGAAGGGAAGGGAAGGAAAGGGAAGGAAAGGAAAGGAAAGGAAAGGAAAGGACAGGACAGGACAGGAAAGGTAAGGAAAGGAAAGGAAAGGAAAAGAAAGGAAAGGAAAGGAAAGGAAAGGAAAGGAAAGGAATGGAACGGGGAAGGGAAGGGAAGGGAAGGAAAGGAAAGGAAAGAAGGAAAGGAAAGGAAAGGAAAGGAAAGGAAAGGAAAGGAAAGGAAAGGAAAGGAAAGGAAAGGAAAGGAAAGGAAAGGAAAGTTAAGGGAAGGGAAGGGAAGGGAAGGGAAGGGAAGGGAAGGGAAGGGAAGGGGGAAGGGAGGGGAGGGGAGGGACTACAGCTACAGCTCTGGAATATGGGACTGACTTTCCCACCAACATCAGCAAGCCACCGTCAGTCTGCCCGTCTTCGTTTTCCTTCACTCAGATTGACCAAGCTTCTTGAGAGAAGGAACACAAAAGAGGTTTCTAGGCTGTGTGCCTGGACCAGGCACTTTCTCTCGGGCCTCCCACACAGAGGCCTCGCAGAAACAGATAGGTAGGCCTGAAAGGCAGCTGAGCTTTCCCCCCCCACCCCCCAGTGGTCTGCAGGATTTAAAATTATGAATTTGGTGATCCCTGAGGTCCAAAAGGTTGGAGACCCCTGGTCTATCACACTCTTGGGCAAAGCGTGTGAGCCATTTCCTCCTTTCAGTGGTCCATGAAAGTACATCTATAGTATGTAGATAATAAAGTTGAAAAAAGGTGAACAACAAATAGAAATAAGGTGAACATCATTTTTACAGAACTATAGATACGTTGAGGCTGGGTGTGACAAGGAATGGCTGGGAGGGGAGGGGCCGGGCGAGGCACTCCTTGACATGAGTGACATTGATTTGGCCATGCCCACCCAATCACATGACCATGAAGCCACACCCACCCAGTCACATGACCAGGAAGCCACGCCACCCAGTCACATGACCATGAAGCCACACCCACCTAGTCACATGACCACGAAGCCACACCTGCCCAGTCACATGACCATCAAGCCACAACCACAAAATAAGCCACGCCCACAGAACCGGTAGTAAAAAAATTTAGAACCCATCACTGAAAGCAATCATTAAGTGAAAGTGTGATTGTGCTTTAATTTTACTTCAGCTTTCCTGATTGTAAATGCCAGAATTGGTCACAAAGTTATTTTTTCATCATTGTCGTAACTGCAGTTGCCAAACAAACCAGTCAACAAACTTTAGAATATCATTCCAAAATAATATCCAGTGATGGAGAGCAATGCAGTGATTTTTTTCAAAGCTGTATGGTGTATAAGCAATAAAAGAGGTGCTTATAAACTACTATGTAAAGCTAACACTTATTTCATTTTCCACATGTATACTAAATCATTTTGCCATTCACCCCAAAAAAGTTTAATTGATACATGAAGAGCATAATGGCAGCCTTTCAGAAAAGTAAATGCAATTGAAATGTCCAAATTCTTTAAGGAAGGAATTAAGCATGAGAGATAAATTAGGTAGCTGATGTCAAAGAAGCAGCAGCAGTAAAAGCCATAAGTCAAGGACTACGGGTCTTCCTTTAAAAGCAAAACCATCAAAAAATCTTTGGGCATATCAATTTTCCATTAACATTAAAAATTACAAGTTGGAAATATGAGTGTGTGTGTGTGTGTGTGTGTGTGTGTGGTGTGTGTGTGTGTGTGTGTGTGTGTGTGTGAGG
>QLTV01000591.1:235604-253273 GCA_003457575.1 Thermophis baileyi | reverse complement strand
ACCCTTCTAGAACAAAAATGGGGCATGGGGGGGGGTGCCGCACTCCCCCCCCGCAGCCCATTTTTAGTCCCAGGAGGCTTCAGGGAGGCCTGCTAGCACCAAAACGGGGGTGGGGGGGTGCGGCGCTCCCCCCCTGCAGCCCGCTTTTAGTCGCAGGAGGCTTCAGGGAGGCCTGCTAGCACAAAAACAGGGCATGGGGGGGTGCTCCCTCCCCTGCGGCCCGCTTTTAGTCCCAGGAGGCTTCAGGGAAGCCTGCTAGCACCAAAATGGGGCATGGGGGGATGCGGCGCTCCACCCCCCACAGCCCATTTTTAGTTCCAGGAGGCTTCAGGGAAGCCTGCTAGCACAAAAATGGGGCGTGGGGGGTGTGGCGCTCCCCCCCGCGGCCCATTTTTATTTCCAGGAGGCTTCAGGGAGGCCTGCTAGCACAAAAATGGGGTGTGAGGGTCCACTGCTGCCCCCCCACAGCCCACTTTTAGTCCTAGGAGGCTTCAGGGGGGGCCTGCTAGCATCAAAACGGGGGTCTCATGAGCATCCTTATGTTTTTCTTTTTTTATTTCTTTCTCCCTTCCTCCTTATATGGTTGGTTATCTTGTGGTTTTTGCTTCAAATTAGGTTCTAAAGGTCATGAAGATTGCCCCCCTCCCCCCTCAATTTTGGTTTAAAGCCCTTTGGATGAGCCAATCATTTTCCAAATATATTGTTTCCAGTTCTTGTGAGTTCCAGTTCATTTTTTTAAAATTTCTAATCTGTTTAATACTTAAATGTTGTTATATGGAGATATACATAGTGATATTTTCCCCATTCCTCAGTTTTACCCCTATCCTAGTTCTCATGCACACAACTCCTGGTTTTTTAATCCAGTAGTTAGTTTCTAAAGTCCTCTGCTCCCTCATTGGATGTTGGCCTTTTGTTGGAAGTATAGATGAAAACACCACTTGTGCTCCTAATTCTTTAACTTTCTTACCTAGCTGTTTGTAATCTCTTGTTATTGTTTTCAGATTCATTGTTGTCCCATTGGTCCCCACGTGTAGGAGAAGAAAGGGGTAGTAATGCATGGAGTTGATTATTTTAGTAAGGTACTCAGTTGCATCTTTGATTTTTGCTCCAGGGAGACAATATACCTCCCTAGATTGACTGCCTGGTCTGCAGACTATAGTTTCCGTTCCCCTAAGAATATTGAATCACCAATATTCGCTTTTTTTTTTTCTTAGGGAAGTCTGGAATACTTTTCTTCCTGTCATAGGAATGCTGGGTTGTGCCTCTTTTTTTAGAAACTATTGATGAATGCTCTTTTGTGAGTATCTGTATATTTTCTTCCAGGGGGAGGCTATGATAGCAATTGTTCAGTTCCAGAGGAACTTCATTGGAGTGGGCTATGGTAGATAGTAGGGGCTTTGCTCTTGGTTGTTTTCTTCTAAAAGTGACTTGTTTCCATTGGTCTTGCTCTTTAGGTGCATATGTGCAGAAGCTGTTTGTTCCCTATTGTGTTCAATTTGGGTGTATTGGTTTTTTTCTTTATGTTCATATATGGGGTCATCATTTTTTTTAAGAAGCTGCTTGCTCCCTATTGTGTTTTATTTTGGTGTAGTCTAAAATCATAGATCCTCCAATAATTGAAAAACAGATCTAGCTTTAATAGAATTTGTGGTTGAGGAACCTACTGCAGGCTTGTACAACCTACTGCAGGCTTGTACAACCTACTGCAGGCTTGTACTACTACTGGTGTATTGAATATCACATGTAGTTTGGAACCATCCACTGTCTTTTCCAACACTTTATTTTCCAGTTTCATGTTTGTTATATGTGTTAGAGGAATGTTAGTAATATCTTTTGGTCCACAAAAGATCATATTGTTTGAAAGAGCCATAAAGAGCTATAACTATTTAGTAGAAATTTGTCATTTGTCTCAGTATTTTGTTCATTAGTAGTTATGGTTAGGCATGTATATTTCTTCAGTTCTTTCTGCTACAATACTCATTGTATTGTAATAATATTATTAAATCTCATTAAAACTCAGGATATACACATACACAACAGGGGTGGGTTCTAACTTACCTTGCTGCCGGTTTGCTTCCTCCTGCACCGCATGGCTGCGCGTGCATTGCACACCGTGTGGGCATGCCACGCACGCATGTGCAGTACCAAAAATTCACAAAAAAATAAAATTAAAAAGCTGAAAACAAGATGGCGGCGCATGCGCAGTGCCGGGGACTCGGCTTCTGCACATGCGCAGAAGAAGAAAAAATAGCAAAAAATTCCCCCCCAAAAGAAAATTTAAAAAAAAATCCCCCTCCCCCCAAAAAGATGGCGGCATCCATGGCCAGCACTGACAGAACCGGCTCTGTGACGTCACCAGCGGTTTGCTACCGGTTCTATAGAACCGGTGCGAACCGGGAGGGACCCACCTCTGATACACAAGATATTTTACTTTTGCCCCTATTATACTTTTGACATGTGCTTTTCTTTTGAACAGTAAAGAAAAAGGGTCATGCAAGAAAATAAAAATATGAAAGTGTGACCTTGCCTATTCCCCTTTTTAAAACAAAAACAAAACTGCTGTCCAAGTGTTGAATTATTTTATGTTTTAGTGCCAGGCAACTCCTATGAGATACCTTTATTTTTCTTGGTACTAGATTTTACAATGAGAAGGATTGTTTTATATTTGTCTCTCATAGTCCCATTGGTTCCAAATTGCCCATTTTCAGCAAGTTAGCTATTTTTAATGTCTTGAATGGGAAACGATTCATTGGTGTAAAATTGGAATTACTTGGCAATGTTTGCACCCTTGCGGTCTATTTCATAGCCATAAAACGTGACAGATTTTGCTATTCATTAAAATAGGGGAAAGTTAACTAAAAGAACCCAAGACATAATTTTGTCACAATCATTACAAAGTATGTGATATTTGTTTTCAAATATTTATTCGAAGTGCAAATCCTATCATGTTTATTTTTTTCTTTGTTAAGGCTAACGAAGGCAAACAAAATTCCAGTATTTTGTTGGAATAAGCATTTCAGAAAAGTACTCCTCAGCTATAATTTTACAGTTTTCTGCTTAATGTTCTTTCAACACAACTATGCCTAAATTCTTTAGATATAACTGATAAAAAAAGACTTCTGTACTGTTCTATAGCAGGAAGATAGTTGTAAATTAGACATAATAATCATCACTAACACTGAAAAATGCATTATTTTAAAAATGTGTTATGCCTTCTGTAATAATAACTTAAAATTTTGCTCTGTCAAAGGGCAAAGGAACTAAAAACAGCACAAGTATATTTCACATTGTATGCATAACTTGATATTCTTTCTTATGGATTCAGAATCCAAAAAGTGGAATGGCAGGAGGTAAGATTAAGCACAATTGGCTTGATTCTTCAGCTGTTTCATGTCACAGTGTGCCTGCACATTGACTTCACATTCTATAGAAAAAAATAACCTGCCAGAAGTAATAACCTAACAACATAATATAGAGGTTTTCCAAACCAGGAAAACTATATTCCTCTCTTCTTTCAGAGGAGTCAAATTTCATCTGTCACTTATTGAATGTTTCTTTCTGTGCATGAAGTAATAATGAATGAAGTTCCTGTGAAAGAATTAATAAAGAAATGACCCATTTCCTCAAGGTGGTAATGCTTTTGAATTAAACATTACTGAATTGTTGCTGTCCCATCTGTAACAAAAGCACCATTTTGGTGCTGCCTTTCAAAGAAGTTCCTCTATGTTGAATTTTATTTTTAGAAGTCAGTGGGGATGTACCGTATTTTTTGGAGTATAAGACGCTCCGGACTATAAGAAGCACCTACGTTTTTTTGGGAGGAAAACAAGAAAAAAAATCTGCCTTTGCCTCCCAGCATCCATCCAGTATTCATCTGCCCATTCACCGTGGCCTGTTCAGCACTGCCCCCACCCATCTGATGGCGACACCCATTCGCCGCAGCCCATTCGCAACCGCTGCAGTCCATTCACCACCACGGCCCATTCGCCGCTGCCGCTGCCCATTCGGCGCAGCCCATTTGCCGCAGCCCATTTGCCGCCGCCTCTGCCTGTTCGGCGTGGCCCATTCACTGCCGCCCATTTGCCATGGCCTGTTCACTGCCGGCGTGGCCAGTTTGCCGCAGCCCATTTGCCGCTGCCCATTTACCGCCACTGCGGCTCGTTCAGCGTGGCCTGTTTGCCGTTCAGCCCATTCGCTGAAAGTGCATCTTATACTCTGAAAAGTATGGTACCAGTTGTATAAAGCTGTTCTAGATTTTTTTTTTTAAATAAAAAAATACTCTGACTTCCTCACCATTATAAGAGGAGAGAATTGTTCCTTGGTTGACAAATTATTTGTCTTCTGGAAAGATTCAAAAGAGACAATATGTTACTCTGATCAGGCTTTTGATGCACAAAGCCGAAAGAGATTGCTGCTCTTTTCTTTAGCATTTCTTTTGCTTAAGAATGAATTGCAGGTTATTTTAAGATAGAGATGGCCATTTTGCATCCTTCAGACATGAAAAGGACCAACAATTTCTTTTGGTACACAGTTCTCTATGAGATTGTACAATCAATGGTTTTTCAGTTGGCAAACAAGGAAAACAAAAGAAAATTGGCATGTTAAACATCAACTAATCTGTCTCTCTTACCCATAAAATAGGAACTAAACAGACTGACAAAACTATCAGACTTTAGATGGTACTCTAGGTCACATCACTGTTCACCAGTAAGATTCTTCATTTTCACAAAGAACATTGACGTCATTTAATAATCACAGTTGTGATTGATAACTTGGATGTTAATAAGCGAAGTGGTAGCTAAATGAAACAGCAACTGTGATTATGGTCTGCTTTAGCTTTCTTTTGCTTTACAGACTTGCAAAGGCCTTAAATGTGCAGATTGGTTGCAAAGTTACTTTTTCATCACTGTTGTAACTGCGAATGGTCACTAAATGAGGTAGTTGCTAAAGGACGTCCCAAAGGTGTTTTTTCAAGAGGCAACTGGACTTTCTTGTTTTTCTTTGAAGACATTTTGTTTCTCATCCAAGAAGCTTCTTCAGCTCTGACTGGATGGTGGTGAATGGAAGGATTTATATTCCTTGCAAGCGGCTGTTCATTTGCATCCTTTTAGAGAGTTGTTGAGGCTACTTGGAGGTTTATCTGTGTCCTCAGGGTCACCTGAGTAGTGCAAATGGGTGTGGAGCCTTCTTGGAACTGCTGAAAGGACTGTGTTGTAGACTGGAGATAGATGACATCTTATCCCTGCCCCTCTGTTGAGAGAGGGCTGTTTCATTTTGACATAGATGGCCTCTTTGACACCTCTTTCAAACCAACAGTCCTCTCTGTCTAAAATGTGGACTTTGCTGTCTTCAAAAGAGTGGCATTTGTCTTTTAAATGCAGATGGACATCTGAATCTTGTCCTGATGGGTTTGTTCTCCTATGTTGTGCCATGCGTTTATGAAGCGGTTGTTTTGTTTCCCCAATTTACAGATCTGCACGTCTCACTGCTTTGTACTGCATATACCATGTTGCTCAGTTTGTTTCTGGGTGTTTTATTCTTGGGATGGACATGCTTCTGCCTTAGTGTATTCTTGGGTTTAAAGTGTGCATGTATGTTATGTAGGCTGAAGATCCTCCTGAGCTTTTCCCCCACCATCCAGTTAGAGCTGAAGAAGCTTCTTGGATGAGAAGAAAAACAAGAAAGTCCCATTGCCTCTTGAAAAAGCACCTTTGGGACAATCATGACCTGGATGACTGAGAATCTCCATAGACATTTTGCTAAAGGACGAGTACCTGTACAGTCACTAAACAAAGATTCAAGATACATGTTCTTTGTATTGTAGAATATAAAAAGGCCTGGGCTACCAATAATCAGAGTGAAGCAGCAGCCTTAGCTAGATGGTAGCAAAGTACTGAATAGCAGGAAAAATCTGAATGCCACCTGGTCTATCCTGTTTCTATTGACCTTCACTTCATTGGAGCAAATTGTTATAGTAAGCTCAAAGTCAGATAAGAAATTACCCAATGAACCATTGCCTGAAGCCCTACTGGCAATCGGGGTGGGCCTTAATCAGTAAGAGCAGCTGCTGTCAGACTCTGAAGATGAAACACCTGCATTGCTACCATCCCAAGGGCCCACTGTAAAGGCTCCCTGAATGGAAAAGAGAACAGAGCAAAGGAGATGCATCCTTCCTAGTGAGCAACACCAGCATTGGCTCTCCTTAACTAGAGCAATAAAGCTAACCCTCTCCTTTGGAAATAACTATTCACTAATCCACACTCTGTCCATTGAATTTTGATTTTTAATTCCATGACTTTGACTCTGCATCCGAGACCGGCCGATAAACCTTCTGTGAGGCTTTGACTCTAGAACCTCACTCTGGCTACTCTTTAGCCAGCTTCTTTAGATGTTTACTATTTACAATTTTATTAATTGTTACATTTATATACTGCCTGACTCTCAGCAATTCTTGGACTTGGAAACTTTCAGACTTTAATAAGACAAACTTGCTTGACTTTTTGAATTTCTTTCCTGCTTTTTTTTGTGTGTATTGTGCTCACAGTTTCCTTGCTGCTGTAATGGGACAACTCGCCATGGCCAACTCACCATAGCCAATTCTCTGTGGCCAGCTCGCCATGGCTAACTCACCACAGGCCAACTCACCATAGCCAATTTTCTGCAGCCAGCTCGCCATGGCCAATTCACCACAGGCCAACTCACCATGGCCACCAGACAACTTGCTGTGGGACAATTCAACAATTCAATTTAATTATTTAAAATAAAAAAATATTTTAATTTTTGTCATTCAAATTGTATTTCGTCCCTCTTTTGGCATCCTTTCTTTAATGATTCTATTCGACTATTTCTTCAATATTAGTGTAACGCTTGTCCCGCGGTGAGTTGGCCACAGCAAGTTGGCTGTGGCGAGTTGGCCATGGTGAGCTGTCATAGATTCCCCCCCAACCCCCGCTGCTTGGGCATTTATTCTAAAAGACCAAAAGTAAAACTTGCAACCACCTCTTTGGAGTGTTTGTCTGTGTTTGTCCTGGATAGGACACAAATGATATGTGCATCATACAGACATCAAGCAACTTATGTGATTTATGTAATTATGTCACAGATAGAGTAATGCAATATTTGTATAATGACATCATGTGATTTTACATCATTGTGGTTTCTTACGGATGCCTATGCCTGCATTCCTTAGGCTAAGTTGGGGCTTTCATATGCAGTACAGAACACTTTCTCAGCAGCAAGATTCAATTACCACTCCAACAACTTTGGGGTAAGGAAATCTTGTTCTTCTCAGGTAGGTAAACACGTTGGGACCATAGAAAGGAGACCACAGAGTTTCTATTTCAGTTAAAATTTGGGTATTTACTATATCCAAAGTAGATCATTAATTGGTTGAGAGAACAGTTGAAAGGGCAAAATCATAACAATAACAATTTTCAAAGCACCTACCAACTGATGCTTTTAATTGGAAATGCCAAGGATTAAATATATGCTGTATCTCACAATATGTTTAGGAGACAGTTATAATGGAGCCTCATTCACATTTATTTTTCCTCTGTCTGCACCAAGTCATGAATCCAAGCAGTATATTCAAATATTAAGTACATAGGATTGAGCTTCAGTTTTTCCCCTTAATACTTCTTAATGTGTTTCCCCAATTTCCACATTGAACAGAAAGGTCTGGTGGATGTTTCTCCTTAGCTTATTCAACGTAAGAATCCTTCATGCAATCAGGAATCATCATGGTCTCTCATCATGTACAAGGTACAATTGTACTCCTATTAAAAAGCACTTCTTAAACATTCCTATTCAATCCCTCAGTGTTAAATAGTAGTTTGCATATAGCTGCTAAGGAGGGCTGGGGATTTGTTTTGGACAGTGGGAGTGGGGATCATACTTGATTGGAAACACTAAGAACCAAGATATCCTAACACTGTGTTGAAGAAGACAAAGTCAACAGGTAATGATCAAGTTTCATCATCCTTACTCAGGTAGAGCTCTCATTGGTGTCAAATTGACCTGAGATGCTTCAATTACATGGTTATGTAAATCAAACATCAAGAGGGGCACAATAGTCCTGAAATGATGGAACTGTCTTTTTAAGGGTTGAGTCAGGACTTTCCTCACTTCCCAGCATAACAAATCAGAGTGTGTAAATAGAATATTGACACAGTGCAAGTTGAATGATGGGAAGATGTGAGAAGTCACAGCAAATTACCACCTGGCTTAATATCAACAGTCATTGTGACCGATCATGGTAGTTTTGCATGCACAATTCCACATTTGTCAGCTTTTCTGGGGATACGCAACCTCCTGTTTAGTTGATCAGGGCTGAGCAGTTGATCCATCTATTTCAGCATGTGAAAAGATGCTAGTAAGCAAAATATTGTTGTCATATAATCAGTAGACATTTGACAGTAGCCTTATTCTTTGTTCATTCACGCAGGAATATTGCATCCTATTATCCACCCTGGCTAAAAATTGCTTGAGAGGAAGATATTGAAATGCAGATAATCAGGTTCTAGTTTAAAACAGGACAATAAAATCTTTGCTTAGGAGTAGAAGCACATCACAATTTCTCCTTTCTATATCTTTCTTTTCTAAGTCACTCAATTTTTGTTTCACAAATGTTATACTTATGCCAGATTCACCTTGAATCCTTGGCATTCTGAAAGTGACACAATTCTCAGTGTGAGACTAAAGAGGCAATACAATCTGCCTCAAGAAGGGGCTTTACATTTCTTCACTGTGCAAAGTGGGCAAGTGATGTCAGATGTGTCTTAAAGTCATAGGACAAATGCCCATAATTATATAATTTCCAAATTGCAAAATTTGAGTTATTTGCTCAATGTGTCAGCCCCGACATGTCGGGACTGCCATTCCAGCGGGGAAGGTGCCTGAGCAAGCAATACGCCTGCAGCCCACATACTCGGTGTCCAGGGGCTTCGTCTTACCATCTGTCTGCTTCCCTCCGCTTCTGGGATCGCCGCCATCTTCTCGGCGTGCTCCCAGGCCCGTCGCTGAAGCCCAGCTGAGAGGCGGTTGGGAAACAGCCGGTGATTACATCCCATGCCTGTGTGACGACATTACGCATGCGCGATGACAGCCGTCTGCTTTGGACACCGAGACCTAACCATGGCTTGCTGGAGCTGCGCAGCAATTGTGTGAATGGGAGGGGTGGAGCCGAAGGGCGGATTCACAGGGTGGAGCGCGGTAGCTTTAAATTGGTGGTGGGTGCACCAGACAGCTGACGCTGACAATATTTCACTCTAATTCAACTGAACTGGGTGATTGTAAGTGAGTGCCAGAATGCGGAAGGTAAATTACTACAACACCATTTATATTGTTGTCGAGCGTTTTCCTTTACCTATCCGGAACCTGACACAGTGGTATCATGCTGCACAATTTGTACTAGATGACCATGTTCACTTGCCACTTGCCAAACATGTTTCCAGTAGCTGGCTGAAAGTTCAGGAAAACCTTTCTTTGCATGTACAGAAGTTTCTTTGGCATACAGTGAGTGTGAGTTGAATCAGGCAAAGGGGAACAACATGGCCATTTTTACTCTTAGAAATGCGGAGGCCAAATTGTTGTGCAAAGCAAGACAGCTTTGAAGGGATGCACTGACTGAGTCTTTGTTAAATAACTATCTAGCTCTAATTAGGGCATTATAATGTGAAGTAAATGTAAAATCAAATGTCTGTTCAAACAGTATCCCTACAGAAGCACCATATACATTTGCAAACTACTCTGCTTCAGCAAAGTATGAAATTTGGATTGCAAAGATTGAACTATGTAAACAAACTTGTAAAATATGCCTGTTGGGTTACCAATTATGGAAATGCAGTTGAAGTACATTTAAATTATATGTCAGATAGTATTTTAGATTTGAACACAGCAGTGTTCCCTTGGGAAAGTAGGGTCACAGAATCCCGTTTATACATCCATGGTGATCATGAATTTATGAATTAAAGGGGCGGGACTTGTGGTGTGAAACTGCAGTGTTGCTTTTGTCTTTCTGATGAAAGGACCAAGTACCTAGTGATATGTGTGAACAGCATCTGTCATGATTGTGTGGTTTCAGACAGATGAACATTTTAATTAATATTTTAAACTACATTATAACCATGTTGCAACACAAGATGAAATAAATTCCTCTTTTAAGAATGATTACAGATGAATGAACTCTAATTTATGGCTGACCACTGACTACATATTTAAATGAGTTTTGTCAGTATATAAGAATTTATGAACTGGAATAGCCATAACAACAAGTCAGCCAATGGGAACTGTTTGATGATTGAGATACAGGATTTGTTGTGAGCCATGTCAGACAGCTCGGAGCCTGGGCGTGGCTTAGCTTAACTGTTCTGTGTATATAAGAGTTAGTTTGTCCTTACTCCTTGCTTCTAGTTTTGATCCTTGCTTCTACTCCTTGTACTTGCTACCACATTACAAGAGCTGCATGGATATTGTATACATGCATCATGTTTTATATTATTGTATATAAAGAAGTCTCTTCTATAAATGAATCCTGCTGAATTATTTACTTGTGTGCTGGCTGGATAGCTACAGACTCTGACAAGTTTATCTTGACTAAATTATTTTTCCTCATCAAAATCATTGTACTGATGCCAAATTTAATTGAACCAATATGTGACAAACTTAATACAGAATCAAAAGAATTTAATTTGAACAGGTAATCCAACATTTCTGGCATCCTAGATGCAGTCTTGGTGATACTATTTTTCTCCTTCAGCTCAAAACAGTTTCCAGTTTTCTTGCATAATAATAATAATAATAAAAGTTTGGACAAACTTCAACACATCACAGCATTCCTATCTGCTGCTTATATGAAAAGCCAAGTTTTAAAACTGAATCCTCCCATTAATTTTCATTACAATCACAGTCCAATGAATATAGTCACATAATTGGTCATTTTGTCCTCCTATGCTTGCCATCATCTTTATTATGACTATGAGACATTTGAATTTTAATGTTCCCCAGAGTGAGAAGACAAATGATAACAGTGTCTCTCATTAATCGTTTCAACTGATAGTGCTCAAATTAGCTGCACCTTTTCACCCACATTCCTAGGCACATTTGTTTTGCAGATGGTGGAGGTTTAATTTTATTTGCATATAAAAAGTATTTAGAGCAGAAAATGTCACAACAGGAGTCCATCCTCATGACAATGACATAATAAGACTTGAAATAATTTGCTCTATTACATGACTTATGAGGACAAAGGATTTCAGGGATACAGCATGATTTTTCTTTTCCCCTCCAGCTGTGAGATCCATTGCCATTCTCCATCCTTTTCCATCAGAGCCAGAAAGAAAAGAAAAAAGGACACAATTGTACCTTTTCATTACCAACACAGATTCATTGCAATGCATCCTTCATGATGATATTTTTGCAAACTCTTCTTTCTCAGTTCAGACATTCAGCCTGGTGGATTATATGGAATAAATTCAGTTTTTCAGAACAACATATCCCCAAAATTATGAGAATGATATTCTGTACAAGCCTGGTATTCACACATGTCACTTTGAATGGATATGCAATTCATCTAATAGCTGTAATGTATTGCTCTATTAGTTAGATTTATATTCTAACCACTCTTCTTGGGAACTCAAGGCAGAGTACTTAGCACTGAGTTTTCATGGTTGAGAGTGGACTTGAACCTGAATTTTTCAAGTCCCACTTCAAGTTCTTAAGTGAGAAGCAGAGTGGAGAGAGGTGACTGCAAATGGCAAAAGGAAGACTGAAGATAGCAATAGCAATTAGACTTATATACCACTTCATATGCTTTACATCCCTCTCTAAGCAGTTTAGAGTCTGCCAATTGCCCCCAACAATCTGGGTCCTCATTTTACCAACCTCGGAAGGATGGAAAGCTGAGTCAACCTTGAGTCACTTAGAATCGAACTCCTGGCAGTGGGCAGAGTTAGCCTGCAATGCTGCATTCTAACCACTATGCCACCATGGCTCTTGAAGGTTGTGGTCCTCCAAGTTCTGCAGAAGTAGAATAGCCATCCAGGAGAGATGCAGGGAACTCCAAAGGGGCACATAACTATTGGTGTATAAGGAAGGAATTAACATGAATTACCAATGGACTTAATAAGTTCACATGGAGAGAGAGGAATTAAAAGTGAAGCCACTTAAGATAAATACAATTTGGAAGTGAAGGTATAAATGTAGATATTTTTTTTAAATGGTAACAAAGCATTCAAGCAGAAATATTGCCTGGATAGATAGAGATAAAAGAATCTTTCTTTCATAATAGCAAATCAATAAATGTGAACAAAAATGTAAGCAAAAATCCTAAATTTGCCTGCATAAAGTTATTTGGCATTCTAGTTTATTGATTCATCCATGGCAGTAATCTGATTCAATGCAGTAACAATGTTGAAGTTAAACATATACAGGTTAAGTTTCAACTACTGCAAAAAAGATGGGCTACAAATGCAATTTATTCATTGCTTTCTGTATGTTTTCAAATGAATTGAAACTGCCTGATGCAGAAATAACGAAATCAGTCTATTAGAGTAGAACAGTGTTTTACCATTTCTAAGTTCCAGAATAACTACAGCTGCTGAATACATACAATCACTCCCTACTCAATATATATTCAAAATCAAGATTTTAAAAAGCAATTTATAAACAGAAAAATCAAAATCTCAAACTTCATCTTGCTTGCCCAGATAAAACTTTTGATTATCCCAAGACAGCTAAGCCAAGTCTCTGTATTTCTGAATGTTTGGAGCTACCAAATGACCTGTACCTAATGGAATTATTTTATTGTCACTCTGATAGCTTATCATTGTGAAATTTAGGTTCCATAGAAAATGTTGATGGTTAAAAAGGGATCTCAATGCTGGGCTGATGTGATAAATGTGTCTATAAAAGAGGAGGTGATGTGATAGACTACAGTAATACAGCAAGTTCCCAGGTAAGAGGGAAGATATCCAAGGAGGGGGACGAGGCAGGACACAGCACAATCCAGAGCTGGATCATGGAAAAAGAAAGAGATTTACAATAGCAACTCCCTAGAATCTCCCAGGGTACCCGTTAGGTTAGGGTTGCATAGATTTATTCTGGCAAGATTCTGTCCATATGGGGAAGGCAAATAAAGAACTGAAATTTGGTTGGATATGTTACATTTTTCTTGGGCTAGGCTTGATATCTGCTGAATGACTATATTTTGTCCACTTGATTATACAGTGCTAGTTGAATTGCAGCCTTGTCTGCCTTGTGGGTAAAGCATATGGGAATCACAATCAGATGAGCTAATTCTACTTTATTGTAAAGCTACATTGAGAGAATCTTGCAAGTCTGAAAGTACAAATCTCCCCCTTCCCTCCATTTTCCTTTACCACCTAAGAAACTAGGGAAGGTCTTTTTTGAACATCTTTCCCTACCAACTAGTCAGTTGCAGGCTATGCTGTCTCTTATATGACCATTCCCTTGGTAGCGTCTTTTTGCCTATTCTCCCAAAATCTTCCCACATTTCATTATGAACCTAAATTCTTGACATACAGTATATTCAAGTGTCCTGGATTTGAGCCCTTCCTTGGAAGATTTGCTAAGAACAAATGAGTCAACTGGGCGCAATTTATGATGGAGTCAAACCTTTTTGACAGTAATATTTCATTTCTAATTCTGTAGCTTACCTGTCAATGAAGAAGTGATCTTCAACCTAATTATATTAGTTCATGTTCTTTCAGCTTGAAATTGCTCTAGGGATCTCAGACAATTTGAAATATAGTACAAGGTTCTGAGATAATATGTCTAAGCAACTGTCATCCTCTTGCTCTAATAGATTTTGCTAGTTCTTCTGCACAGACTCTTTATCTATCCCTTATGGATGCACTTCAGTGTTTGAATTATGCAAGACCCATGTCACACAAGCAGTGACAGAAAGTCAATATTCTATTTACTTTTTTTTATCACAGCACTTGTAATTTGGAATTATTCCACTTCATAGTATTAAATTGGAAATTGTATGCTAACCATAACTTTAAGCTATCTTTTTTCTTTTAAAGGCAAAGATAAGCACATGTTTAATTCATGCCCTTGCTCACTCTTCCTATTTCAAAACAAATAGACTTCCCTTTTTTCTGTGTCAAAGAGCTCCAACAATTAAATGTAGCTGAAAATAAACATTTAAATATGACTCTCTACTGAAAACCAGTGTCAGAGCTGATTAAACTATGAGGTAATTAACTGAATAAGAAGGTTGGGAAGAGCAGGACTTGAAATCATATCAGTACAGTTGTCTGATGTTTATGTTAGCTTAATTCAAGATTTGACCTTCCCACTTCTTTGAGCATTTAGAGAAATACAGGAAGTCTTGCAAACAAGTACAATGTTATATCGAAGAGATCAGATGCACAGATCTATCAAAGAACTCTATAGGCAGTGGAATAAATAGACAGTCAAGGCAAATGGTTCCCTTATGGCTTCCTGGACAGGACTTTGGTCTGTCATCAGCTCAAACCTAGTCACTGTCTGCTGCAGGGCCAGCTCAGACTCATAAAACCTAGGCACTTGTTTGGGTAATATAACTGATGGGGTGAAGTGGCTACTGGAAGTTTGCTACAGGTTAATGTCCTTAGTGTATACAAACCAGGAAGAACATTAGATGACTATAAAAATTACAGAAAACTCTAACTGCTTGCTGAACTCCTTCTGCTCATCTAGAGTTTTGCTAGAGTTCTGAAGTTCTGCTTTCCAGATCTGATAGCATCTATTCCCAAGAAAGCACCCTACTGTTGCTTCCATTTCTCCCTGAGCACATCTATCCCTACTGGTTAAGGCACCAGGATAGAAACAGGGATAGCCTGAGTTCTAGTCCTAGCTTAGCCATGAAAGCCAGTTTAGCAACCTTGGGCTAGTTACTCTTTCTCAGCCCAGCTCACATCACAGGGTTGTTGTTTCCATCTTGAGTTGTTTATAAGAAAATGATAAAGGCAGGATATAAATAATGTATTTAAAAATAGTCATTAGTTCTTTATCTGATAACTCTGTTGGAAGCTTAATATATACCCTTGATTATAGTTATAGAAATGTATGTTGGGGCTTAAATAATTAATACAGATTATCTACATAAATAGAGAAGAAGTGAAAATATTGATAAATCTAAAATCTATTAATGTTAACAATATCTGAACAAATGACCACATTAGTATCCCAACCTACAACACTTTGAGTTTCTCCATGACAGAAAGGTAGAATATAAATTAAAATAATGAATTAAACATAATGGTTCTTTCTGTGGAGAGGTAAGATATATTGCTCCTGTGTGGAACTGAAAGCTCTTTTGATCTTGGGATATGTCTATATCTAATTAAGCAACTATTAAATTTTCAATAAACATTACATACTGCATGAAATAAAGATATGGAGGTCAGAACTGAAATATCAAGCATAAATAGAGATTTGGGGTGATATTTTTGATCCTTTATATTTCAAATACTTATTTATATAACTGGCAATTTATACATAGACCATTTATACTTACAAAATTTATGAGCTATATACTTTCCTTTTTTTAAAAAAAATCCAAGCTTAACATTTATCATATTTGTAAGGAAAATAATCATAAAAAGGAAGTTTTGTAAATAAGAATTATTTGGTCATTTGAGTGACAGGCTATAAGAATACAAGGGAAAAAAAAAGTGACTACTTTTCATCGTTAAACCAAAACTTCTGAACTAGCTATTTCTCTTATCTAAACTGTCTTCTCATTAATTATTATTATGCCAAGAATTACTTCATTGGGAGATAAATTGCCTTAAATGCATTGTTAAATTCAAATGACAGATGTATATATCTAAATTAGTATTGATGGCAATGTGATAAGTAAACACATTTCATAAGGGACTGTTTCAATTAAAACTCCATTTGAAGTCCATATTTTAAATGAGTGATTAATGACATAATTTGAATTTTGCAGTGTAAGGAAGATACAAAGATAAAAAGAAACAGTTCTTTAGAAAGAGTACAGCTAGCTATGTGTGACAAGAAAGATGAGCTGATAGGGCTAATTTCTTTCTAGGACTTTTCCCCCAGATATACAAGATCTGACATTTTTCACTATTGTCTATGTTTTGCTGATTTGCTCCAGGATTTATAACCTGAATCCTGGACTTTTAGCAAGCAGATAAAAAGAAGAAAAAACATGAGTTAAGGAGTTGTCCACTATTCAATGCTTCTTAGAATACTGCAGAATTGGTAAGTTCCATAAAAAATATTGAATTCCTCCAAAACACCAGTCAATGTGTTTAAAAAGACTATGCCTTCTTAAAATACCTTGTATTGACAAATTCAATCCACGGAGGAAAAAATTAGGTTGGAATAGTGAAATTAAAATGTCCAATTTTCACCTAATATCACCAATCTTATGAAATAAGAAGTTAGCTGCTAGTTATTTCGTGTGTCAAGTTTTCCTCCCATTAGTAGTTGATGGACATGCTTCTGAGTATGCTTTCTGATTCATTCCCTTCATCAAAAAAAAATCCCTTATCAGAAAATCATGTTTCCCTAACTCTGGCACTCTTTTATTCTCTAATAAACTTCATATTTGTCTGTGTATGTGTGCCTGCCTGCCTATCCTCTCTCTCTCTCTCTCTCTCTCTCTCTCTCTCTCTCTCCTCCCCCCCCTCTATCTATCTAATCTTTTAAGAGCAGGCATCAGAGTTTCATTTTAATGTGTGCCATTGTGTACACAGAAAAGTGACAATAAAGTTTATCTTTGTTTTCTTGTTTCTCCATGGTATTTTTTTCTCCAAAACCTAAGTTCAAAAGCTTTAACATTGTTTCTATCCTGCATCTTCAAATTTCACACTCAAAATAACTGCATCAATAATCTTGATTTTGTAAAATATAATGCAGAATAAAAACCTTCCTTCCTTCCTTCCTTCCTTCCTTCCTTCCTTCCTTCCTTCCTTCCTTCCTTCCTTCCTTCCTTCCTTCCTTCCTTCCCTTTTCATAAATTTAAATGACAGATAACTCCAGATGTCTCTGGAGCAGGTTACAATTTAGAAAAAAGAAACCCATAGCAATAAATGGGGGAGGGGGGTAGCACACATGTCCACAGAAAAACATGCAATACACATAGAAAAACCCAACAGTCTTTTTATTGTTGAGAGGCTTTCAGGACTAATATCGCCTGTTCATCCCATTAGGGGCCAGACTAGATAATTTATTGCAAATTGCCCAGAAGTTTTATTGTAAATACCCAGAGAGTTTGGCTATTATATGATTTGAATTTTTTAATATATTTTTTAAAAGGTTTTTTTAATGTCATACCCACTTTTTTAATGGATTTAAATATGACTACATATTAGACAGCTTTCCTTTTTGGTGAAAAGTTATGACTTTCAGCCTATCAGCACTTCTATGGCTCCTAAATGTTACCTGATTATTAGCTGGAAATTTAACATCAGAGTCCCAAAATAGCAGGCAGAAAATTGGGGGAAACTACTTTGGATCTGAACTGACATTTGTCTCATTCACACAAAAAATTACAGAGCTATGATTAATTTTTTTCAGCAATTGGGGCAGATGAATTTTTTGATAGTGTCAAGATTGGATCTAGAAAGAAAGAAAGAAAGAAAGAAAGAAAGAAAGAAAGAAAGAAAGAAAGAAAGAAAGAAAGAAAGAGG
>QLTV01000591.1:210104-235561 GCA_003457575.1 Thermophis baileyi | reverse complement strand
AAGGAAGGAAGGAAGGAAGGAAGGAAGGAAGGAAGGAAGGAAAGAAAGAAAGAAAGAAAGAAAGAAAGAAAGAAAGAAAGAAAGAAAGAAAGAAAGAAAGAAAGAAAGAAAGAAAGAAAGAAAGAAAGAAAGAAAGAAAGAAAGAAAGAAAGATGAGAAATAGTAGAAAAACTGCAGGCTGAGAAAATATAAATCTTATATCAAACAGTACTAGAAAACAGGGTAATTTCCTAACATGAATCGAAGGTGGAGATAAGAAAAAGGATGTGGAAAGTGCTTGTGACAGCGTGAAAAGAATTATCTTTATAGAGTACCATATATAACTGTGGAGTTATGCTAATAGGAGTATGAAAAACATGCTTTATGGAATGATGAAGTGAATGAAGCTCTAGATGACAAGCATTGTATCAAAGATTCTGCTTTAAAACATGAGAATAAAAAAATTACAACATGTATAGAAAGTAAAAGATAAAGTAGTTGCAAAGAAAGCAGAAAAGGGAAGCAAGAAATGATTTTTTAAAAAAGATTCAACATGATTTTGATGGAAATTAAAAATGCTCTATAAATTGGTGAAAGAGAATAAACAAAGTGACTGTAAAGAGAATGAAAAAAAATCACTGTATTGTAATGGTAGTATCAAAGAATGGTACATGAATTGCATAAATGTGAATGCCAAGAAAAGGAAATAAACAACATTTATGTAAAGGAAGTCATAAATGTTATGACAGTGTTGAAAAAAATTGTAAGTCTACAGGTGTTCCTATAACTGAAGCTAAAATATGCATATGTAGTGGTTGTGTAGCTTGTTTCATATTTGTGTAAAGACTGCATTTGTGGTTGAAGATTTGAAGAATGCCTTCATTGTTACCTTACACAAATAGAAATGTAGCAATATTGAATACAAAGGCAACAGGATGATTAGTTGGTTAACTTAATGTATGCTTGCAAACATGTTTGACTGATTTTTGACTGAAAGGGTACAAAAGACGAGAGTCAGCAAAATTTGAAAAGTATACTGTGGCTTTATGCTGTTTAGGTGTGAATCCCAGATTTTTGCTCTTTAGCAGGTCAAACACTGAGGAATGTTTGACCTTGAGAAAGAAAATTAATTGTTGATTTAAAGAAATCCATGAATAGGCTTAAATTATGGTTTTGTGCCAGTATAGGATTGAAAGGTGATTGAGTGTGATAAGAGTTTATCTTGAAATTAGAATGTAAGAGAATAAGTGGAATATTTAGAGAGTGGTTCAATACTGAGCAAGGACTAAGACAAAGATTTGTGATGTCTCCTTGGTTGTTTATTATGTTTTTAGAAAAATATAAAAGGAATGCTTATGGTGATGATATAAATTTTTTGGTTAAGGATGAGAATGTGCTTCAATTTTGTATGCAGACAATGTTATGTTATTGGCTTGAAATTAAATGATTTGCAACTACTTAGACAAAAGTAGTTTTGTCTGTCAGGGAAAATGGAGTGAATAATTGCAAGCTACACATAAGTACCCCAAAACTACAGCAAGAAGATCAATTTGTACACCTTGGCAGAATGTTTAATGACAATGAGAAAATGGATTTTAAAATGTGCAAATGCTGATAGAAAGGCAGTGGGTATCATATGGTTTGTTGTGAGGAATTAATGTTTATTGAAAGGTGAAAATGGCTATAAGAGAACTCTTTGCCAAGTTTGTTACATGGAAATGAAAGTTGAATATGTCAGAAGAAGCATACAAATAATTTGAATGCGGTGGGAATGGGTTAGGGAACAACTGTGTGTGGTAAAACAAGAAAAGTGAATGGCTGCTGAATGAATGTGGACCAAATACAAATCTGAGTGACCCAGAAAAAAATAACTTTGAGTTGGTTCAATCATTGAGGGAGAATGGATGGGAATGGAAAGGTTGAGGTATTTAAGCTTGGTTGGCATTGATGAGATATTCAACGAGAGAGAGGAGGTGTAAAGAACAAAAGCCAATGGATGAACCATGATATGGATTAATTCAGTGGAAGGATGCTTTTAAAAATATACTGTATACATGGAGAGCTTTTTTAAAATAATAGAGTTAACTCGATTTAGCTATACTTCCTTTTCTGTTTCCTAATTCATGTTTTTATTTAGCTTACTAGTTGTTCCTCCATTGTCTGGCTTTGTATGTCTGTGTACACAAATACACACACACTTTTATATACATAGAAGGAAAATCATACTCTTGAGTAGCAAATAATGTTGATATGAGCTTATATTTTCTTCGTGCAAAAACTATTAATGCCAAACACACTTTTTCAGCCTACAAAGTTTTGAATACAGTTTGACACCACTTCAGCATTCAATTTACATGTTTGCAGGCTATTCTCTCATCTCATCTAAGACTGTCTTTTAATACAAGCATGAGTTAGTTGTCTCACTCATTTTTATCCCTGCTTCTTGTCTTTCTTTCTTTCTTTCTTTCTTTCTTTTTTGGTATGAATTGTTCTTTCCATTTGGAACATTTGCCGAAACTTTGTGAACTGTATTTTGTAACAGCATCACCTTAACATGGATTTTACATTTTTTGTGTGACTTTCATTATCTTTTAATATTTATTTATTCATTATTTGCTGTAATAAGAAATGGAAATAAGGTGTACTTTGACTTGAGAAACAAAGATCTGATCCTGGTAGTTTTTAAAGAAGTGGTGAGGTTATACAGGTAGTCCTCGACTTACTACCACAATTGAGCCCAAAATTTCTGCTGCTGCCTGCAATTTGGCAGTTCAATTATTGATCTGCAAACTAGGGCATACAAAACTTTTGCTAGACCAATTCTTTTTTTTAAAATAGTTTTTATTAAACAGTTTATCTTTAAAAACAACATAAAAACCAAACACAAATACAGAAAAAGAAAACAAAACAAAACATGACAAAACAATATATACCATTTTACAGCTTTCTGTATCGGCATACATAATTTGCTTTTGTACTTCTCCATTCTATATTACCTTTCTATCCATTTACTTCTCAATAGCGGTATGATATAATCTCATTGTAATAACGTATATTTTAACAATTCTAAAGATACTAGTTGTTTATATCTACAGTTTATATACATTTGTATTTACATCTCTAAGTTTGATACTGTTTAATTACTCCAATTTAAATTTCATCAATTACTATCTCGATTTCTATTTTCGAGCCAACTGTACAATTTATTCCATACTTCATAGTAGTCCGAATCACCTCTCTTTTAACTCCATAGACATTTTGTCCATTTCAGCGCATTCAAGTATTTTCCTAATTACTGTTTCATCTGAGGGTATGTTACTTTGTTTCCAATTTTGTGTGAATGTAATTCTGGCTGCGGTGAGTATATGTAGTATAATGTATTAAAGTTTCTTATTCATTTTCGAGTCCAATATTCCTAATAAGAACGATTCCGGTTTCAAATCTATTTTTTGCTCTGTAATTTCTTCCAGCCACTTCCGAATTTTACACCAGTACTTCCTTGTGGAGGGGCACGTCCACTACATGTGATAGTATGTTCCAGACTTATAATTACATCTCCAACATTTGGGGGATAAATTTGGAAACATTTTGGCCAATCTTGCTGCAGGTAAATGCCACCTATAAAACATTTTGTAAAGGTTTTCTTTGTAAGCCACTGCTGTCATGAATTTATAGTTCCTTTCCCATAGTTTGTCCCATTGTTCTAATTCTATGTTATGACCAAAGTTTCTGGCCCAACTAATCATTGTTTCTTTTACGGTTTCTTCCTCCATTTTATATCTTAGTAGGAAATTATATAGTTTTGTAATCATTTTTCTCCCCGTTCCTAGTAAAATTTTATCCAGTTCCAATTATTTCACATGGATGCCGTATTGTTCTCGATCTTTTTTGAATCTTGTTTTAATCTGTAAGTAAGGCCACCAATCTATATTTATTCCTTGCTTTTTCAAATCTTGGACTGATTTTAAATCTCCTTTTTTGTCTAGAAGTTCTGAATAGCTTACCATATTACTGAGATCAATACTGTTTGGGTATAACGTTGCCGCCATTATTGATAGCCAATTTGGAATTTTCATATAGTGGTTTTTTTTAATCTTTACCCAGACATTAAACAGAGCATCCCTTACTATATGTCTTTGGAAATAAGAATGTAACTTATTTTTCCCATCCCAGAGAAAACCGTGCCAACCTAGTTGAAGGTCATGACCTTCTAGCGCTAATATCCTTTTGTTTTTAAGCTGTATCCAATCTCTAAGCCATGTCAAGGTGGCTGTCTGATAGTAAAGCTCCCAGGAGTCCGAAGCCACCTTTGTTTCTACTATCTTACAGAAGTTTAAATTTAATGTGTGTTTTTTCCCTGTCTATATAAATTTGGATGTTTTTTTTATTTATTTGGTCGAAAAATTTCTTCTCTAATTTTACCGGTATTGTTTGAAAAAGGTATAGCAGTTTGGGTAGTATATTCATTTTGATCGTCAAAATTCTGCCAATTAATATCTGTAATTTATTCCAGTTTTCTAAATCTTTTTGTATTTGTCTTAACAGGTTATTATAGTTATCTTCTTTTATCGTGCTACATTTCGCCGACAACCATATTCCCAATTATTTGATTTTCTTAGCTCTTAAAATTCCCAATTTCTCCTCTAATTCTTCATTTTGTCTTTTAGTTAAGTTCTTGGTTAATATTTTAGTTTTTTCTTTATTTATTTTAAGCCCTGCCACCTTACCAAACTGGTATATATCTTGTAATAGTACTGATCCCGTCTCTAGCGGCTCTTCTATGATGAATGCTAAGTCGTCCACGAATGCCTGTACCTTGTATTCTTGTGCTCTGGTTTTTAATCCTTTTATCTCCCGATTCTGTCTAATTTGTTGCATCAATGTCTCTATTGAAAAAATAAATAACAAAGGGGATAAGGGAAATCCCTGTCTTACCCCTTTTGTGATACTAAAGCCTCCTGTTGTTTCTCCATTTAATATTTTTGCCATCTGGTTTGAATATATTGCTCTAATTGTTCTAATAAATTTCTGGCCAAAGAAATCCCAATTTAAATTATCAGATACCTTTTGTGCGTCAAGGAAAATCAGTGCTACTTGTTTTTCTGAATGTGTTTCATAGCATTCTAATGTATTCATTATCATTCTTATATTGTTTTTTATGTGCCTGTTGGGTAAGAATCCATTCTGGTCTGAGTGTATGATTTCATTTAATATATTTTTCATCCTTTCTGCCATTATTGTCATAAATATCTTATAGTCAGCATTCAACAGCGAGATTGGCCTATAGTTTTGAATTTTTTGTCTTTCCGTATTATCCGTATGTTTCTAATAGTAGGTTCTCCAATGGTTTTTGCAGTTCTTTATAAAATTCTGCTGGGATTCCATCTGGGCCCGGTGTTTTATTGCTTTTTTGTTTTTGGATTGCCCTTTTTAATTGTGACATCATTATTTTCTCATTCAATAATTCCTTTGATGTTTCTGGTAGGATTGGGAGGTTTCTCTGTTGTAAGTATCTTTTAATATCTTCTTCTATATTCTCTCGACTATACAAATTTTGAAACTATCTTTCTGCTATATTCCCCCCCCCTTTCTGATAGTGTATCACCCCTCCTTCATCTTCCAGTTGTTGAATTAGTTTTTTTTTAAATTTATAGGCCAACCATCTCCTCGGTTTATTGGCATTTTCAAAATAGTTTTGTCTGTTTGCTCTGATTTTTTGGGCCACATTTTCTTGAGTAATTAAATTTAGTCTATGTTTAATTATATCTTTTTCTTCCTTAATTTCCTGGTTTTGAGGTTCTTTCTGCATTTTATATTCCAATTTCCCCAATTTCTCTTGCAGTTCTATATATTGTTTCTTTTTATTTTTATTTCTCCGTACTGTATATGCAAATGTAAGGCCCCAGATGTAGGCTTTAGTTGTATCGCATAGGTTCTGAATAGTTGTCTGTTCATTCCAGTTTTCCTTCAGGAAAAACACTAATTCTTTTTCTATGTATTTAACATAATTCTTTTCTTTCACTACCCTTTGATTCATGGTCCATCTCTTTTTCCTTCTTTCTTCCCCTTTCCATTTAACTATTAACAGGTTATGGTCCACCCAAATATTTGGTTTTATTTCTACTTCCTCTACATCTTTTTCCATTTCTGGGTCCATCCAAACCATATCAATCCTGGACCATGAATTGTGTGGGTTGGAGAAGTATGTGTATTGATTCTTTTGTGGGTTAATTTCTCTCCAAACATCTTTTAAACTTAACTCTTGAATCATTTCAAAAAAAGTCTTTGGTAGTGTTCTCCTTTCATAGTTCCTGTTCCCTCCTGTTTTATAGTCTTTATTTGGGTCTACCACCTACTAGACATATATTGTCCAGTTCCGATTTTACAATTTGCTTATGTAATTTACTATAGTATTCTTTCTGTTTAATATTCGGTGCATATATGACTACAATTAATACTCTTTTTTGTTTTATTAATATTTCAATCAGTAACATTCTTCCCTCTTCATCCACGTATATTTGTTTTGGTTTTAACCAATCTTTTATATAAACTGCGATTCCCTTTTTTTGTTTCAACTAAGGCCAAGAATAATTTACCTAATTTGGGGGCGTCCAGGAGATTACCTTTCCCTTTTTTAATGTGCACCTCCTGTAGACATGTAATGTCCATGTTATGTTTATGGAGTTTGGAAATTACTTGTCTTCTTTTTCTTGGTGAATTTAGTCCATTTATGTTGACCAATATTAGTTTCACTTCTTCCTCCTCCATTCCTCTACTTATTTGTTGCCCTTATTCCTTTCTTTTGTCTTGTTTCCCTCTGATTTCTTGTTCTCGCTCCTTCTCTTTCTTGCGCTTCTGTATCACTCCTCTCTCTCATATCTTGTTCTAATTCCGTTTCCTCTGACTGTTGCTCCTCTTGGCTTTTGGTTTCCAACTCTTCTCTACTGTCCAGTTCTTCCTCTATGTATCATTCATAGAATTCCTGGGACTTGTGAATTGTATCAATCCTTATTTTCTTATCCTGCCATGTTATTAACATACCCTCAGGTATCAGCCAGCGGAACATTGTTTTACTTTTTATTAATTGTGTTGCGAGGAATTGATAGCTCCTTCTCTTTTCTCTAATTCTTTTTGGTATCTGTTTAAGAATTATAATGTCTCTTCCTTTATAAGTCAACTGCTCATCCCTCGTTCTTCTGTATAATTCATCCCTGACAGCTTTTTTCGCGAATCTTATGTGTATTTCATGTGGCAATGTATGTTTTCTTGCATAATTTGTATGCACCCTATAAATTTCATCAATGTTATTTATCAATTCACTTTTTTCCAGTTGCAGTGGATCAGCTAGTATGTCCACCATGAGTTTAGGTAAATCCTCTTCTCTTGTCTCTGTAACATTTTGGAATCTCAAGTAGAAGGCGGATTTGTCTAATTCTAAGTGGGTTATTGCCTCTTCCAATTATCTATTCACAGCTGTCAGTCTCTGTTCGGTTTCTTCTAGTTTCTTTTCAGTTTTTTCTGTTCTTTTTTTTAAAATAGTTTTTATTTGAATATTTACATTTAAAAAAGCGACATAAAAAGACATATACAAAAAATTAGACAAGACATAACAACATAATACAAAATACACTACACAACCTCTAGGGTTATAATACAGCATTTCATATCGACATTCATCTTATGCTTATATAATCTTATTCATTTACATGATTAGTTTCTATTCCTTAATATAGGTATAATATTTTAACATAATTAAACATCGTACTATCTTCCTTTTTATTTACATCCTAATTAAACTCAGAAAATTTGTCAGTACTAATTTACTTATTTGCTAATTTGATTTCTCTTTTCCAGCCACTCGTACAATTTACTCCAAATTTCATAATATTCCGAATCCTCTTTCTCATTTAATTCCATAGTCATTTTATCTAGCTCAGCACAATCCAGAATTTTCCTAATTATTATATTTTCAGTGGGTGTATCTATTTGTTTCCAGTACTGTGCAAGGCTAATTCTAGCTGCAGTAAGTATATGCAATATAATATAATAATATTTCTTATCCATTTTCAGGTCCAGTATTCCCAGCAGAAATGTTTCTGGTTTCAAATTAATTTTTTATTCTGTGATTTCTTCTAACCATTTTTGAATTTTTCAACAAAATTTCTTTATGACGGGGCAGGTCCACCACATATGGTAGTATGATCCAATTTTATAGTCGCACTTCCAACATTTAGGAGATAAATTTGAATACATTTTGGCCAATCTCGCTGGGGGTAAATGCCATCAGTAATACATCTTATAAAGGTTTTCTTTGTAGGTAGTTGCTTTTGTAAGTTTGTAATTTTTGTTCCAGAGTCTATCCGATTGTTCCAAAGTTATATTGTGCCCAACGTTTTTGGCCCAGCTAATCATATTCCCTTTTACCACTTCTTCCTCCATTTTGTATCTTAATAAATTTATATAATTTAGTTATTGTTTCCCTTTCCTAACAAAATTTTATCTAATTCTGATTGTTTCCCTTGTATACCAAATTGTTCTCTATCCTTATTTAATCTTGTTTTAATTTGAAGATATGGCCACCAATCAATATTTTTTCCTTGTTGCTCCAATTTCTGAACTGGTTTTAATTCTCCTCTCTCATCTAAAATTTCTGAGTATCTGACCATTTTGTTGAGATCTATTATATTTGGATGAGTCATTGCTTCCATGGTCGATAGCCAGTTCAGGATCTTCATATAGTGGTTCTTTTTAATTTTTATCCAAATTCTAAATCCCTGACCATGTGCCTTTGAAAATATGAATGTGTCTTATTTTTCTCAACCCAGAGAAATCCGTGCCAACCTACTTGTAGGTCGTATCCTTCTAATGTTTTTTTTTTTTTTTTGCTTTTGAATTACTTTTTCTAATTCAGGCATTGTTATTGCTTCATCTAATATTTTTTTGTCATTTCTGATAGAGGTGTGATATTTCTCTGTTGTAAATAATTTTGGATATCCTCCTCCTTTATATCTTCCTTACTATATAGTTTTTGGAAATTCGTATTGCTATATTCTTTTTCTCCTCAGTCTGGGATTGTATAGTCCCATTTTCATCTTCCAATTGTTGTATAAATCTCTTTTCTTTTTCTTTCTTTAATTTGTAGGCCAACCATCTTCCCGGTTTGTTGGCATTTTCAAAATAGTTTTGTCTTGCTGCTTTGATTTTTTGGGCCACTTCAAAAAATTGAAGAAGAGCAATAAATGTTCCACAGTTCCAAAGTTCCAATATGTATAGTTATTATTAGTTGCTAATAATAATAATATTAAAATTAATTAATTAATTAATCAATCTGTATACAATCTATAAATACTTGATGCTTAATTCCTAATTCAAATTTTAAATATGAATATGTAAATATAATTCTACGGTATGTTATATAGTAAATATAAATATAGTATAAATATTTTAAATATTATAAATAGTAAATATAGGAAGTCAACAAGAAATCAATATGAAGTCAAGGAATATAAATAGAGATCATTAGAAAGTAGTCCAAGATACAATCATAATATACAGTCTAAATAAACACAAGAGAAGGTTCTTTGCAGTAGAGTCAGTTCAAGAAAAAACCTTTTTTTTTAAAGATTTACCACAGTTGTTACTCCTCTGTCTCTTTACTTCCTCTAAGTCCTCCTTTCTGCTGTCCACTTTCAAAATGTCGGCTCCTTTCAAAACACACAGTCACTGTCCTTCTCGTTTTCTTCTTCCGTTCTCCGTTGTCTCTGCAAAATGGTTTAAAGAGGCTGTCTCTCGGGGGGGGGGTTTCACACCAATCCTTTAATCCTTTAATCTTTTAAGCCTGCACTTTCGATCGTTGTTCCTCTTCACCGATCCATACTCAATAATTTTTTCGTTATTTTAAGCTCCACACCGCTAAGGCACCACCAGTTCCTCTCTGGAGAGTCACTTCTTATCCGTATTTTCCGTGAATATCATCCGCTCGAGAGGATCCTCGGTACTATTTATTTCAGAAAGTTTGCCGATATTCTGCTGCTTCTCAATCTCTGCTTCCACCACGATCTATTCAGGCCGCCATGTCTCTGGACCTCGCCGCTTCAGCTGGTCTCTTCTGCGTTGGATTTCGGGGGATTCCACCATCCGCAACGGGGGGTCGCTCCCCTCCCCGTCACCGCCCGATGTTCCCCTCCTTCTCGCTCTCCCCTCCAAGGATCTGCGATGCCGATTTTGGCCTCCAAAAACGCAGAAAGTTGGACAGAGTACTAGAGATCAGTTTCTCTGCACCGCACCACCATGACGTCACCCCGGAAGTCCCCAGTTTTTTCTGTTCTTACTTCTATCGCTTTTATCTTCTGCTCATTTTTAGCTATTGATTCCTGAATTGTCTCCATTCTATTGTCCAACTTCTTTATATCCTCTTTTACTTCGCCTACATCACCCTTCATTTCCTCGTGGTTATTTGTAATTGATTCCTGTGTTTTTATCATGAATTCCTGAATCATATTTAATGAAGATTGTAAGCTTTGCAGAGTTGGTACTGGTCCTAATTTTTCATTACCTGCCATGTCAGTTATTAACTTCTGTCCTGCTAGAGAAGCTGTTGTTGGCATTGTTTTTTTACTGTTTTGGTCACAGTGGAAGTACTTGACATCTTTAGTTTTTTAAAAAAATTATTCCACAATACCATAGGTCATCACCTTTCCCACTCTAAGTCTTCCTTCGTCCCTGCCCCTTCTCTTAGTTCTCTTTTTTACTTTACAGCAATATTGCAATATAATTCACTAATTAAAGTCACCTTTAACATCAATCTTCTAAGAGCAGTTTTATTATATATAAATCTCAATCATAAATCGTTATGTTATTTTTATAGTTAATTCTATTCAATACAGGAAGGAGCAATGCAATAAATATAAAAAAATGTATCTATGCAATTGTTAAACAACAGTAATATTTTATTTTTAATTTGAATCCAATCTCTTAACCATGTCATAACTGCTGCTTGATAGTAAAGCTCCCACTCTGGAAGACCAAATCCCCCTCTATTTCTGTCGTCTTGAAGAAATTTCTTGGTTTTTTCCCTGCTCATATAAATTTAGATGTTATTTTATTCAAATGTTCAAAGTATTTTTTCTCTAATTTAATCGGTACTGTTTGGAAGAGGTATAGCAATTTAGTAAAGCTCCCACTCTGGAAGACCAAATCCCCCTCTATTTCTGTCGTCTTGAAGAAATTTTAATTTAATTCTTGGTTTTTTCCCTGCCCATATAAATTTAGATGTTATTTTATTCAAATGTTCAAAGTATTTTTTCTCTAATTTAATCAGTACTGTTTGGAAGAGGTATAGCAATTTAGGTAGCACATTCATTTTAACAGTTGAAATCGTACCAATTAGTGAAATTTGTAATTTATTCAATTTTTCTAAATCTGTTTCTATTCGTTTTAGTTTAAATAAAATAAATATATTTATATATACTGTTAAGTTTTAATCTGGTACTGTACTATAATTCACAATGATAAATCTTTCTATAATATACGATACTTAAACAATACTTATCTAAAATAATCACTATATACGACTGTTTACAGGTATTTAAATAAAAATATTTAAATAAAGGTATTTAAAGATAAGTCCCCTTCAGAGTCTTTCGTTTAAATTACCACAGTTCTTAATCTTCGGTCTCTCTGTTCACTCCACTACTTCCTTGTTTTCTATATTCAAAATGCCGGCTGCCTTCAATTTGCTCTGTCACTGTCCTTTCTCTTCACTTTCTTTACCTCCTCTCACTTCTCTCACTACCGTCCCAGGGGAAAAAAAACTTTTTCTTCCTTCTTTCTTAGTCCATACACCACTCACTCCACCGTCCTGGCTTGTACCACCTCAAGTTCTGTCTCAACAGTCAAAAATCCAATTTCCAGCCTTCCTGCACACCAGCCGTTCAGATCCGCACTCACAATCACTTTCCCTCTTTACGATCCTGTGCCGTTTTCGTCCTCCTCGTCCTCTGCTCCCACCGCTAAGGCACTGCCACCTCCTCCTTGGAGACTCATTTTATTTTCAGTACTTTTCCATAAGTTCCATTAACTGGAGAGATATTCTGGTGTCTCACGTTATTTGACACTGTTCACTGATACTTCTGCCACTTTTCACTTTCTGCTTCCTTTGCTAATCACTTGGGCCGCCATGTCTCCGGACCATGCCTTAACAGCTGGTCTCTTCTGCGCCGAATTTCAGGGCTTCCACCCTTTGCAATGGGAGCTCACTCCTCTCCCGATTGATTAATTAAGAAATCCCAATTCAAGTTATCAAAAGCTTTTTGTGCATCGAGGAACATAAGTGCTACTGGTTTCCTGGGATAAGATTCGTAGTATTCTAGTGTCCAATATTGTTCTTATGTTATTTTTTATGTGTCTGTTAGGGAGGAAGCCATTCTGGTCTAAATGTATGATTCCATTAAGTATGATTTTTAGCCTTTCTGCCAAAATTGTCGTAAAGAGCTCACTCCTCTCCCGTCACCCCTGGATGCTCCCCTCGCTATCGCTGTCCCCTCCAAGGCTCAGCTTTGCCAATTCCAGCTTCCAGCCACAGAAACTCGGATAGGGAGAACAGAGTCTAGTTCCCCTGCACTGCACCACCTTGGCGCCCTGCTAGACAAATTCTTGAATACAGCTCATCTGTCTGGAACCTGCACTGAATATCAGATCAAAGCCTCCGTCCATGAATTTGGGATCTTTCCTTTCTCTAATACCTCATTGTATGTTATTAACAGTAATTTTTCCAATAGTTTATGTAGCTCCTTGTAGAATTCTGCTGGGATATATTTCACGAGAAGAGTCCTCCACTCCTCTGCTCGCAACAGAATACCTTATCCCACCAGACTTGAAATTTTGATCTTAGACAACTTCGCCGCCTTCGATCCGACCTAAGTGTAGTACAAAAAATTATCTGCTACAATGTCCTACCTCTCAATTAATACTTCAGCTTCAACCGCAACAATACATGAGCACATAATAGATACAAACTTATGGTAAACCACACCAAACTTGATTGCAGAAAATACAACTTCAGTAACAGAGTCATTAATGCCTGGAATGCACTACCGGACTCTGTGGTTTCTTCCCCAAACCCCCAAAACTTTACCCTTAGACTGTCTACTGTTGAATTCACCACATTCCTAAGAGGTCTTTAAGGGGCACGCATAAGCACACCAGTGTGCCTACCATCCCTGTCCTAATGTTCCCTTTTATTTGTATCCATTTCATGTATTCATAGCTATGTTTATACTTATATCTGTTATCTAATACATGCTTGATGAAATAAATAAATAAATAAAAATTAAAAAAATCTCACCAGGCTCAGGGTTGACTCAGCCTTCCATCCTTCCGAGGTGGGTAAAATGAGGATCCAGATTGTTGGGGGCAATATGCTGACTCTGTAAACCGCTTAGAGAGGGCTGTAAAGCACTGTGAAGCGGTATATAAGTCTAAGTGCTACTGCTATTGCTGAGACGTTTATTAAGTGCATTTTATCCCATTTTATGACTTTTATAGTTTACTTTATTGATTAGCCCATAGGCCCATGATGGCGAACCTATGGCACGCGTATATCCGTTGCCCTAGCTCAGCACCTGTTGATTTTTGGCTTGCGTTTTTGGCCTCTGGGGGTGGGGGGCGTTTTTCCCCTCCCCAGGCTCCAAGAAAGCCTCTGGGGAGGGCAAAAAATGGGCCTACCGGGCCCACCGGAAGTCGGGAAATGGGCCATTTCCAGCCTCCGGAGGGTCTCCGGAGGGCCTCCGGGGAGCAGGGGAGGCCGTTTTCACCCTCCCCAGGTTCCAAGAAAGCCTCTGGAGACTGGGGAGGGCGAAAAACGGGCCTACCGGGCCCACCAAAAGTCAGGGAATAGGGCGGGGTGCACGGGTGTGTCACACACGCATTGAATTATGGGTGTTGGCATGCACACGCATGCGATAGCGTGCACGTGCGCGCTTTCGGCACCCAAGGGAAAAAAGGTTCGCCATCACTGCCATAGGCCATATCAAAGTGGAGTTCCAAACACAAATCATTACTAAAATCCGATAAAAACAATTTAAAATGAAATTGGAATAAAATACAATAATTTAATATATAGATAAATAAAATAAAATTATATTATATTTCAGTATCACCCCTACAATCTACCCCAATCAGTCCCACATATGCCAATCTCAACTGAACCATTGTGCTCAAGTACTGTGCCTTAATAAGGCCTTTATTAATAAGGCCTTTAATAAATGTTGTTTTCAAATTCTGGCTGCACATAAGGTAAGTTGTTTTAATATGAGGTTCCCAATGGGTCATTCGTTTAGTATATAGACCAAGGTACCTGTCTAGTAGCACAGTTGTTAAGTGAATCTGACTTCCCCATTGACTTTTCTTTCAGAAGGTCACAAAAGGTGATCATATGATCTTGGGATACTGCAACGTTCATAAATATGAGTCAGTTGCCAAGCATCTGAATTTTGATCATGTGACCATGGGGATCCATGGGGACCATAAGGAGCCGAGGTGGCGCAGTGGTTAGAGTGCAGTACTGCAGGCTACTTCAGCTGACTGCTAGCTGCAGTTTGGCGGTTCAAATCTCACCGGCTCAAGGTTGACTCAGCCTTCCATCCTTCTGAGGTGGGTAAAATGAGGACCCAGATTGTTGGGGGCAATATGCTAACTCTGTAAACTGCTTAGAGAGGGCTGTAAAGCACTATGAAGCGGTATATAAGTCTAAGTGCTATTGCTATTGCTATTTTGCAACAGTTGTAAGTGTAAAAAATAGTCATGACTCACTTTTTTCGGTGCCATTATAACTTCGACCGGTAACTAAGTGAACTGTTATAAGTCGAGGACTACCTGCATTGAGATTAATTTACTTTATGCATTTATGCATTTTAAATTTATAAAGGGGATCTAGAAAGCAATCCCTACATTGGATCCTAATTTATGTAGTTTTATTTATTAAATTTCTATGCCACCTATTTCTTCTAATGCTAAGGTATCTCTTTATCTGGCACAAATTAGGTCTTACCACATGTGGGTATATTCTGGTGAAATGACAATATCTTCACATAGCTACCCTATTTACATCTCACCAACCATAGTACAAATGTGGATATTTTGTACTATACTTTCCCTGTTGAATTAAACTTTCCCTGTTCCTGAAGAAAATTAATTAAAGGCCTACACAGCCAAACCTCAGAAAGCAAAGACTGATAGTAAGATTGATGAGAAATCATAGTTCCCTTCCTTTAAAAAAAATTACACTATTGCGGTTAAATAGTGTAAAAATTTCATTTTTGACCCTATTGAACACTATACCATAATAGAGACTATAATATTTAACACAAATTCTGTATATGGTGTTCCTTAAATGATGGACATGATAAGGAGTTTATTTAAATTAGTCATAATGCCAATATAACTTTGTCAGTTTGTATTCAGGATAATAGTTATTGTTGAGAGAGACACATTCCAAAAATTAATTTGCATTCTGACATAACTGACAATGAAAAAATGATCAAGGCAGATAACATGGCATTAACAAAGATTACATGTTTCATTTGTGTTGGGAGAATAACTTGCTTTGCTTTTTAGCTGCCTGGTAGATTCTTTAATCATTATTTACATTATACAATCTTATTTGACCTGCTTTTTCCAGGTAGGCCTACTGTATATAATCTAAGAGAGATGTCAAAGAAATCCATCAAAACTATCATAGATACCAGTGACAAAAAAGCAGGGTCGTGAACCAAACTGGACTGTTAAGTGCCATAATAAATATCCAAAATAATATTGTTAACTAGATTTAGCTATACTTCCTTTTCTGTTTCCTAATTCATGTTTTTATTTAGCTTACTAGTTTTTCCTCCATTGTTTGGCTTTGTATGTCTGTGTATCTGTGTACACACAGACACAGACACAGACACACACACTTTTATATACATAGAAGGAAAAGCCTACTCTTGAGTAGTAAATAATGCTGAAATGAGCTTATAGTTTCTTCTTGCAAAGAGTTTTGAATACACTTCAGCACTTCAGGATTCAATGCAGTGGTGGGTTTCAAAAAATTTTACTACCAGTTCTGTGGGCTTGGTGGGTGTGGTATGGCTTGGTGGGCGTGGCTTGGTGGGCGTGGCAGGGGAAGGATACTGTAAAATCCCCATTTCCTCCCAATCAGCTGGGACTCAGGAGGCAGAGAATAGATGAGGATGGGGCCAGTCAGAGGTGGTATTTACCAGTTCTCTGAACTACTCAAAATTTCTGCTACCAGTTCTCCAGTGCTGAAACCCACCTCTCATTCAATGTACATGTTATCCATAAATATCCAGAATTTGCTCACTTTTATCATTTCTCAGTTAAAATGTTGCAGAAAGATAAATATCTTTGTGAAATGTGCCCTTGCTAACAGATTAGATCTGGGGAAACTGCTGGGTTGGTTTAGAAAGGCAATTTAAACTAGTTGCATTGGTTGTGTTTGCCTGTGTCTATGTGAAATCCTATTTATGTCTCCTCTCAGATTTCAATCAATCAATCAGAATAGAGCTGGGAGGGACCTTGGAGGTCTTCTATTCCAATCCACGGCTCAAGCAGGAGACCCTATACAATTTGAGACAAATTGCTGTCCAGTCTCTTCTTAAAAACCTCCAGTGATGGAGCACCCACAACTTCTGAAGGCAAGCTGTTCCACTGGTTAATTGTTCTCACTGTTAGGATGTATCTCCTTAATTCCAGGTTGCCTCTCTCCTTGATTAGTTTCCATCCATTGTTTCTTGTCTTGCCTTCTGGTGTTTTGGAAAATAAGTTGACACCCTCTTCTTTGTGGCCAGCTCCTCAAATACTTGAATACTGTTATCATGACACCCCTTGTCCTTCTTTTCTCTAGACTAGCCATACCCAGTTCCTGCAACCGTTCTTCATATGTTTTAGTCTCCAGGACTTTAATCATCCTAGTTGCCCTTCTCTATACTTTTTCCAAAGTCTCAACATCCTTTTTGTAATGTGGTAACCAAAACTGGATGCAGTATTCCAGATATGGTCTTACTAAGGTTTTATAAAGCAGTACTAATACTTCACATGATTTTGATTCTATGCCTGTTTATACAACCAAGGATTATATTAACTTTTTTGGCTGCCGCCGTTGGTTTGCAAGTCTTAGCATTTAGACAATGTACTTTTTTTCTTATCCTTTTCATGACTACTTTTAAAATAAGGAACAAAAAGATTCTTAAATGAAACAAATATATATATTTTAATTTGCAATGAATTCCTTGTTTTATTTGCTATGTCAGAATTTATCTGCATGAAGTAAGGGAAGCGCTTTCAGTTAGATTATTTGCAACCTACCATTTATGTCATACGTTTTAAGCCCAGAAGGAATTTCACAATTTGGATGCCAAACACATTTTCAAAACTGATTTTAAGAATGCAGAGAAGTTTCTGATTTTGATTCTAATTCTGACTGGAAGAAGGAGAAAGCATGTGTGCACATGTCCACTTCTTCACACAAATGGAGCTTTGTACATGAGCACATGCACCCACCACTCACAGAGTTTCTATGCCGCTTGTGCCGGCCATTCACAATCCTTTGTGTATGCCCTTGCCACTTACAGAGCTTCTGTTGTGGCCTGTCAGCCGCCGGCCCCTCCAGCAGCCAAATCAGAGGAGGTGTAGGAGTCAGGGTCAGCATCAGGGCAACCAGGGAGCTCTGAGGGGAAAGAGGAATGGAGCTGGCAGAGAGAGAGAGAGACAAAGGCGGAGCCTGGGCCATCTGTCAGCCCTCAGATGGAGAGTCAGGTCTGGAGGTGGTTGATGAAGAAGAGGAGGAACAGCTGGGTCCAGTGCCTGATGCGTGGCTGCTCAGAAGGCAGAGAAGAGGAGAGCAGTGGGCCGATCCTGGGAAGGAAGAGCCACCGCTGCTAGTGAGGCCCCACCCTAGCTCTGGGGATAAAAGGCAGGGGGCGGAGATGAATAGATGTGGCAGACAACTATTTATCTTCCGGCCAGATGGACTTATTAGCCTGCAAGAGAAAACTTTTTTGCTAGGGCTGCCAGCATTCCTAATAAAGGAATCTTTTGAGTTCACGTCAGATGGTTTGTCGTGTTTGGGGAGCTGGGTCAGAACAGCTTCTTGTGTGCCCTGCTGCTCACAGAGCTTCCCACCGGCCCCTGCCTCTCATGGAGCTTCGCACGTGCTCACCCACCATTTGCATGGCCCAGTTACGAACAGGCTGCAGCCCAGTAGTGAGCCGCAGCTTGGGGGTTGGGGACCCCTGATTTAGATGTTTTCTGATTGATGATGATGTGACATCAAGTCTTTTTTTTTTTACTCCTAACAACCATATAAATAGATTTTCTCCATGACAATGTATACCTAAACTATTCTTTCTGATGTCCCAACGGTGAACTCATTGCCACTGCAACTGAATTCATACACCTTGCAGCTAATCATTCTTTCTTCTTTCCTTCCACCTTTCCCATCATTAGAGCTCTCTCATATGTCCAAAGTATGAGCCTAAATTTGAGCCTAGACATTTTGTCTCAAGTGAGAAATCTGGGTTGATTTATTTATGATCCATCAGTTTATTTTCTTGGCTTTCCACAAGATTCTTAGGAATCTGCTCCAATACAAAAATTCAAAGATACTTCCTATCTTACTTCTTCTTCCACAGAGTGTTACAGGGATTGTACCACTCTGATCTTTGTAAGTATAAAGACATTGCAGCATTTGTATCTTTTTCAAGACCTTCATAGCTGTTCTATCAAGTGCTAGTCTGTGGCATATTTCTTAAATGCTTATTCCTTTACTGTAAATGGTTGATCTTAAAAGGCAGAAGCTATCCACACTTTGATAATTTCATTCTAAGGCTGGTTTTTCTGTTGTGAAGACATTCTCTGAAATTTGTGCTAGATGCAATTTTAAACACTTTTCAGAGCAGTTTTGGATTGAAAATTACTTACCAATATTTTCTATTCGCTTTTTTAATTATTTATGTAAGAGAAAGTGGGTAAATTTTTGTTTCTACTGAGAGTCACATACTCTCAAAAAGACTTCGTTGGTGATTGCATCTTGTAGAAGATGTGTCAACCCTCAAAACAACTTCAGCCATGCTTACTTTCATTTCGTTTCTCAGTTGCCATTCTTGGGGGGAGGGGAAGAGTCAGAAAGTATTGGAATGTGGTGCCTTAAACTGCTAGACAAAACATTGACCAGAATCAGCTTGAGAGCTAAGGTCATGGCAATGAACATCTGCTAAGACCGAGGGGGAAGCTGCTGCCGGACTGATTGGTTAACGTGACCTAAGACACCTGAGGGGGATGGGAAGTTTCTATTCTTTTAACTACCCTAAAGCGTGGGAATTACTTAGAGCTAGATGCACCTTTCTAAGTGCCGATATGATGTACTCAATAAAAGGTCTTTTGAGCCTGACTGAAGCCTCAGAGTCCTGATCCAATTGGGTTCATTACTCGGAACCATGACATCATGATTGTATAGGATTAAATGCAAAATGGAACTTTACTTAACAATATTGAGTCCAACTTCTCTTGATATTGAGGAAGACATGTATGCACATACACAAATGTTCAAAATGTCCTTACAATGACCAGGATGCAACTAAGTCCAGAGCCAGGATATACTGCAATCCGCAGAACATCCACAGAACTGACTGCTATAAATGCAAGGAGATTTCCTGTTATAATACAGGAATTAAATAAATTGAGTAGACTGCTCTGATAGCCAGTGCAACCCCTTCTCTACATTTCCTAGTGTACAAACTGTCTGTATAAGCTGACTTATCCATGTTTTTGGAGGGGATCTTGTGCAAACGAATGTCACCCAACAAGGTCTGCTTGGTCAGGCTCTGTAGACTCTTCATAAAAATATTGGAGACTTTGCAATTTGCATCCAGATTGTGTAGAGGGACAAATCTGTACCTTGTTATTTGGGTGACTGAGAAGAGATAAGGTACTCAAGTAATTATTTTCCAACAATACTAATGGCAGAAAGGGCTGAAGCATGAAGTAGGTGGAAACAATTCAAGCAGTCTATTTTTTCTCTCTTTCCTTCTCTCTCTTTTTCTAAAACTCTCATGCAGAAAGGACAGGCAGCTGTAACCAAAAGATAGAGAGATTGCTTGCAAATTAAATTGATGGACCCATAAAACTAAATCAAGAGCCACAGCTGTCAACCCTTATATAACTTAGAGTAATAAAAAGTAATCCTCATAGTTACAGACATATGGACTACAATGTTTGAGGAAAAATACCGAATTAAGAAAAATGTACATGAAAGTGAGAGATGAAAAATAAAGCTGAGTAATTACTTTAGTGTGCCGAATACATTTTATAAAAAATGAGAGGACAATCCAGGAAATAAGAATGTAAATTTAACTCCAGTTCCTAAGAAAGAGAGTAGAAAGAAAACACAGAGAACCATTTGCTGGAGAATATTGCTCTTTAGAAGAGTATAGAATGTATGATAATGTGTTCTTATTGACAGATTGGTGATACAACTTTAAAAAGAATTCTGTCCCACTGTATGTGAAACATTAAGAAAAAGAGAAAAGAAATGGGAAAGAAATGGTAAACAGGTAAAAGCTGTAGAAACCTTTCTAAGATCAAGAGAATGTTTAGTATTGAAAGTTACTAATTCTGCACTTTGTACCATGTTTCCCTGAAAATAAAACCCAACCAGAAAATAAGCCCTAGCATGATTTTTAGGATGCTCAGAATATAAGCCATATTCCAAAAATAAGCCCCAGTTAAGATTGTCAGCTTTGGGGGAGGTGAGAGAGGGGGTGGCCAGCACAGAAGGTGGACACCGCACAGGGGCCAAAGGTGTCCAGCAGCAGCAGCAGCCCACCGAACCTCTTAGCTGGCATACTCTGGGGCTGCACAGCCTATGCAGCGCAGGTGAGTCCGAGTGCTGCGACTGCCAGGCCGGCCCTCTAAGCAGCAGGCGGAGGCAGAGGCGCAGGGGGAGGCATTTGATCTGGCCCACCGGATGCACCGCATGGCCACCTGCCCTGTCATAACCACAGGCAAGCAAAGACAGATAGTGGGATGGAGTGGGTGGGTGGCTGTGCGGCCAGCACATTCTGGGGCTGCACAGCCCGTGCAGCGCAGTTGAGTCTGAGCACTGTGACCACTGGGCCAGCCCTCAAAGCAGCAAGTGGAAGCAGAGGCACAGTGGATAGGCATACGATCCGGCCCGCTGGATGCACTGCGGGGCTGCCTGCTCCGTTGTGTCACAAGAAAGCAAAGACAGATGGTGGGATGGAGTGGGCAGGTGGCCATGCAGCGTATCCAGTAGGCCAGATCAAATGCTTCCCCCTGTGCCTCTGCCTCTCCCTGCTGCTTGGAGGGCTGTCCCAGCAGTCACAGTGCTTGGACTGCAGCTGCTGCTGGACACCATCAGCCCCCATGCACTCGCTACCTCTTGTGCATGCACCGGGGTGGGGTGGGGTGCCTGGCCAGGCTGGGCCATGGCCAGGAGGTGGGGCATGGTCCCTTGCCATCACCCTGATACCGTGTTTCCTCAAAAATAAGCCCTAATGCGTCTTTTGGAGCAAAAAAAATAAAATAAGACCAGGTCTTATTTTCAGGAAAACACGGTAGAACATATAATGGGAGGAATTATTTATCATTCATACTCTCAGCCAACATGGCACCATCTGCACATAAAATAATATGCACATTCACATACCCAACAAAAACTTCAATAGTGCTATAAATATTCCTGATATGTTTATCCATAAAGTCATTAAATAAGCTAGAAGTCATAATAAAGCTTTTCTTACTCTCTGCCCAATATTGAACTACTCCATTTATTTTCACACATGCACCAATGTTTAAGGAAGATAAGAAGTAATCTTCCTTATTGCACTTCTGCTACATTCAGCAACTATCCTTAAACACACAAAATCTCTCTCTATATAAAAGCCAAATACCACTCACTCATCATGAAATCTCCAGAACTGTAAAGCCTACAAACCTGAAACTTGGCACATATGTTCCTCTTGGCTTCTAGGTGCTCGCTAAGAAAGGATTGTTCGAAATGACCATCAGATCATTAGTATTTCTTATACAGTATTATATTAACACGCTCTGATGCTAAGGAGTTAGACGTTCTACTCCCCTTCCCCACCTGAAAAGAACTCTGTTCCAACTGCCAGTTGCCTTATATTAACACACTCTGATGCTAAGGAGTTACACATTCTACATAAATTTTCAAGCTTTAAGTGTCAATGTATCAAGCCCGATCATAACTACTCATGAATTTTCAAGCTTTAACTGTCAATTTATCAAGCCCGATCACATAGTTTCGTAGCGAAGCACGGGTATCCAGCTACTAGTATTCCATAATTAAAGTCTGTGCACTTTATTTTACATTCTCTTCTAAATCATCAATTAACAAACAAAGTCTGGACTGCACTCTACCATCCAGCATACAACTACCATGAACTTTTTTTTTATTGCACATCCAATCTGGGTCAGTCACCGGGACCAGAGGTTTTGTCTTCTGAACTTTCAGACTCATGCTGGAGCCCATCTTCAGAGAACTTCTCCGGTAACATTGTACTACAAACCAGGGCATACAAAACCTTTGCCAGACCAATTCTCGAATACAGCTCATCTGCCAGGAATCCACACTATATAACGGACATTAATACAATTGATCCAGAAATATTTCATGAGAAGAGTACTCCATTCCTCTGCTCACAATAGAATACCTTATACCACCAGGCTTGAATTTGGACCTGGACAACCTAGAACTATGCCGCCTACAGTCTGACCTAAGCTTAGTACACAAAATTGTCTGCTACAATGTCCTACCTGTTAATGACTACTTCAGCTTCAACCGCAATAATACACGGGCAAACAATAGATACAAACTCAAAGTAAACCGCTCCAAACTCGATTGCAGAAAATACGACTTCAGCAACAGAGTGGTCAATGCCTGGAATACACTACCTGACTCAGTTGTTACATCCTCAAACTCCCAAAACTTTAACCTAAAACTCTCTACCATGGACCTCACCCCATTCCTAAGAGGTCTGTAAGGGGGCGTGCATAAGCGCACCAGCATGCCTATCATCCCTGTCCTACTGTTCCCATTATTCGTACTCATTTCTTATGCATATACTTTACCTGTTTATACTTATATATTTATATGTTATGTTCATACTTATAATCGTTTTCTCATACATGCTTGACAACTAAACAAACAAACAAACACACTTCTCTCTGGCAGAGTGTGTGCTGTTCTGTGTGTGGTATTTATAGTGCCTGTTGTAAGTGGCTTTTTAGATGTTGATTGGGGTGTTGATGGCTGGTTTTTAAATCATTAGCTGTCATTTGCTTGTGTTGCCCAACGGTCAGCTTCTAAGTACTTGTTAGGCTGGTGGTAAATCAGCACTCCTGTTGACTGACTAGGGACCAGTTTCCCAGGCTTCAATCACTTCCCTGGCTCTGCAGTCAAGTCAATCTTACCATAACTTCCACCCTCTACCCCTTTTCAGCCACCAGTCAAAGGGAGAAGTAGATCTTTTTGCTGGTGGAAGAACCTGTTTTCCCTCCTTCTCTTCTTTCCCCATCTCATGTTTTTGTAAGGATATTAAGAGAGGTGGGATGTAAAAAAAGAGCCAGAGAACAACTTTGGTGCCACTTATCTGATCCCAGCACAGAATTGATCATTTCACAGAATTGACAGCACAAAATCCGCACATCATCTACTGTCAGTTCCTGGTACCAAAAGAGGCATTCTTCCCCCTACATCTCTCCTCCCCTATTTCTCATGTGGATAAAAACTCATTTGTCCTATATGACCAAGGAAGAATAAAAATGAAAGTATAGTCTTACCCAGTTTCCATTCCCAATTAAATGGAATAAGCTTAGTTAAGCAGATCCATCCCTTTTTAAGGAGGAGCTCTGTGTGTTTAGACAGGATTAAAAGTGACTGAACTTAATTAGACATACAGGTAGTCCATAGTTTAAAAACAAAAGCCATTCCCAAGGTCTGTCCTTAAATCAAATGTGCATGTAAGCCAGAACAGTATAATTGATAGTGTGTAAGCAGTATTGTATAATGAACTCAGACCATTGTGTATTTAACTTGAATCAATGTGTATTTAACTCATTTTTTTGCTACAATAGGCTTTGTTCTTAACTAGGAGAGTCCTTAACCTGGACTAGGGGTGATCTTAACCTGGAGACGTATTGTACTGCATATTAAAGGTTTACATCTGCTGAGCCCACATCTCCACCATCTATCTTCCTCTGGAATACATATACTGTACATACAGTATGTACAAGAATAGATTATGTGTGTATATCTGCAAATGGGGAATTAATTCATTGCCTGTAAGGTGTCTTAATTTTACAGGCAATTAATTTTAATTAGTAGTCAGTAATTCAGTTATTAATGTGATTATTTATCTTGGCCCTGCTCTTTTTAAAGTGTGTTTTCTAGCCAGTTGCGTATTTTCACATATATACAAAGAAAACTAGAATTTATATATATATTTTCTTTCTTTTTAATATTCCTTTGCTTTGGCAGAGGGTAGGTGGGGGTGGACAATTGTCTTAAATTCAAAGTCAGCTTGCTTGAAGTAGGTTAATTTTATACCTTATATTTTAACTTCAACAACTGATGAAGCATCCTCCTTTTTAAAGGATCTATCTGAAATTTCTTTTCCACTTTACCATCCTCCAAAAGACAAAGAGATTCCTTGCTTGTTTGTCTGGAGATATTTGTCTGGCTGTCTGCTAGGAAAGAATGAGGAGAATATAGGCCTGTAAATTTGCTGAACTAGTTTCTTAGCATGCTTCATGTTAGATAGTGGGTAGAGATGACAGGAGACAGACTTCCAAAGCAGCTCTTTATTTCAGCTCTTGTATCAGCAACCAGCAAAGAGCAGTCTGACAGCTTGCCCTTTTATAGGGAGCTGTCAGATAGACCAGCCAATAGCGTTTGAGCTTTTTCCCGCTCAAACGCTGGACCTGGTTGGAACCATGCAACACAGTTTAAACAGTTAGAACATAACACCCCTCCCCTCCTGGATGGAGCTGTCCAGCATACGTAATCACGCAGGTAGGCGGGGCGTTTTGGAGCCCTACTAGACCTGCGCAATTCAGTTGGTGGTGAGGCAGCGGCCTGTGCGGACAGGTCTGCTGTCGCTCCTGGGCCCGAGCATGGAAGCTCCTGGAAGTTACTGTGCGCAATTCAGTTGGTGGTGAGGCAGCGGCCTGTGCGGACAGGTCTGCTGCCGCTCCGGGGCTCGAGCATGGAAGCTCCTGGAAGGTACTGGGTGTGGCCTCCATGGCCGAAGGGACCGGTTCGAAGGAAGGACATCGCTGGTTCTCGGCTTCCACAGGTAGGCTTTCCGAGACACCTGGGCTTGAGTTAGCTAGGGGAGGAAAGCATGGTGTTACTGTTTGGGGGATGATTGATTCCCCAC
>QLTV01000591.1:169050-189387 GCA_003457575.1 Thermophis baileyi | reverse complement strand
TATTCACCTTGATTATGTTTATGTTTATACCTATACCTGCTATCTTGTACATGTTTGACAAACAAACAAACAAATAAACAAATAAATAAATAAATAAATAAATCCTGCTTTCCACTGAGAACTTAAAGCACTTCCTCCTCATCTTATTTCCCAGAACAGCCATTCTGTGAGGTAGGTGGAATTGAGAGAGTGGATTGGCTAAAGCCATCCAAAGGCTTCGATGGCTTGAGAATAAATTAGAGCCTGGTCTTTCCAATCTTACTCCAACCTTAACTATTACATCACACTTGCTTTTGCCAAAAGAAATTTCTATTTTTAATTTAGAAATACAATCACTATCTATTAGGTCTGGTCCTGTTAATGTAGCATGAAGGCAAGAGTGAATGGGAATTGAAAAGTAATAAACCAAATATGAAGAGCACTACAGAACATTTCTGTTCTCTCCCTCTCTGTTTATCACTTGTCTTTTAGCAATAGCAATAGCACTTAGACTTATATACCACTTTACAGTGCTTTACAGCCCTCTCTAAGCAGTTCACAGAGTCAGCATATTGCCCCCAACAATCTGGGTCCTCATTTTACCCACCTCGGAAGGATGGAAGGCTGAGTCAACCTTGAGCCTGGTGGGATTTGAACTGCCAAATTGCAGGCAGCCGGCAGTCAGCAGAAATAGCCACTTTTCCACTTTAGTCAATGGTTTGTATAGAAATGTACGTATACAGTTTTGTCTTTCCTAACCATGCTCACTGAGATTCAAGTGGCATTCCTTTGATCTTACTTCTTGCTTCTTTCGTTTCTCTCTATTCTTTGCTCTGCTATTTATTTCTTGTCATTTATCCACATTCCTGTGATGGAGACGACTACATTCTCTACACTTGCTACCTATTCCCAAATAGCATCCTGATATTTGTTGTTAACCCCTCACAGAGACTGGTATTTTGTGTTCATGAGGAGAAGCATTAGTTTGATTCCCCCCCCCCCACTGGCCTTGGAAAAAGTAAGCAACAGAGGTGACTTGGCTATAGATTGACACCCTTCCCAGATAGCCCTGTTAAATTTACTCAGCCTAGCAGTAGTCCCAAAGAAATATGGGGAGTCATGGAAAACTGTGTTTGTTAGTCTGTCTTTAGAAGTAGGCTGTTACTGGAGCAAAGCTGACTTGATTTGAGAAGAGATTTTATAATGTAGTCACTTTCAAATGGTAGGATAAATTCTGCGTTGAACCATAATCTGGCTTTCACTTGCAAATCTACATTTGATACATTCATTATATTAATTAGGAGTCCCTTTTTATCAGAATTTCATCTAAACACTTTCTACTGTATAAGGATTTTTTTTTTCAAATCAAGGTTCATGGGTATTACAGATGAATGTACCTGATCATACAAGGATTTTTACTATTATTATTCTTGGCCAAATCTCGTTATTAACATAAACAAACTAAAAGTGATTTCCTGCAGGCTCATTATCTTTAGACAAAACAGTGGTCAGATTAATTACTGCTCCGTTCTTGTGCAATTGATTTTTTTTTCAAAAATTCAGTTAGAGTGCCCAAAATGTGATACAGTTGAAACACTTGAAAGCCTCAGTTCCATATACACCTATCTGGTTTAAATTCTATTGAAGTAAAAAAAGGCTTAGTTCTTGATGAAAATGGAAAGAATTGTGTTTTGGTGTATTTTCTATGCCCTCTACAACAGGAATTTATTGGAAAAATTTGTAAATGCCAATAAAGGATAATATTTTTGGCTCAGGGTTGAAATGAGGGGTCCTTGGTGCTCTCTGAGCTTGCTTGTTTTCTTGCAGATGTTTTATTACCCTAATATTACCCTAATGAAACATCTACAAGAAAATTGATAATGAAACCTCTGCAAGAAAACAAGCAAGCTCAAATTTGTAAATGGTTTCTCCAGGAATATAATGATATATTTTGGGTGACACACACACACACACAACATCTGAAAAAAAAACACCTTAATAGCCAATACATGTCTTCTAACTCAGACAGTAGAATAGTAATAGCAATAGCACTTAGACTTATATACCGTCTCATAGTGCTTTACAGCACTCCTGAGCAGTTTACAGGGTCAACATATTGCCTCCAACAATTTGGGTCCTCATTTTACTGACCTCAAAAGGATGGAAGGCTGAGTCAACCTTGAGCTGGTCAGGATCGAACTCCTGGCTGTGGGCAGAGTTTTCCTGCAATACTGCATTCTAATCACTACACCACGGCTCCTGATCCACATATCCAAATTCCACATTTTGGGATAATAGTTTCCAGAATTCCCAGCCAACACTTCAAAACAGAGTAAGAAGCTGTACATGTTTTATTTGAGCAAACAGAATTCTAAAATTCTACTAAAGTAGAATATTTGGGATTCTGGATTTCTGGATTTGGCTTTTTCCCCTGTACTTTTTATCCTATTCCTAACTTAATTGAATGAATTCACATCTGTTTGAAATATAATAGAAAAAAGAAGAGTTGGCATACTCTAAATGGATACTACGTTGGTCATGATCAATGGGATTATATACATTCATATGCTTATGACAATCTTCTAATTGGATTGCCTTTCAGTAGCATTTTTAGACAGCTATCCATAGCTTTATCCAAGAGAGAAAGTGTGTGTGTGTGTGTGTGTGTGTGTGTGTGTGAGAGAGAGAGAGAGAGAGAGAGAGAGAGAGAGAGAGAGAGAGATCTTATCACATCCTTTTTGTCTACCTACTGAAGTACCTAAAGTTACTTCTCTACCCCTAAATGTATTGCAACTAAATCTTCTGCTTCTTAGGTTCCATTTCTGCTGGGTTCTAACTTAGCCATCTACCCAGCTATTACCCACCCCCTACCAGCTATTCCTGTTCCTAGAAGTGGTGTCAAGCTTATTCACAGCCAGATTGACAATATTTCCCTTTCTTCACTGAAACTAGCCTCATCTGTTCTGATAACTATATTTCTTGAACATTTGGAATATTTATAAAGGTGTTTCAGGACATATCCAGGCAGGTGATTCCAAGAAATGATACAAAGAATAGCAGGATAATTAGAATCAATCAAATTTATCCTGCTATCATTTGTGCTATAGTGAATTTATCCTGCTATAATCTCGTGGATTGAAAGTCATTTGGATATGCAGAGTGGTGGGGACTTTCCATCCCTACTTTGCCAGGAAGTCCTTAAGTAACTCTTAAATTATTTGTAGTGACAAATCAGACCCTGGGACTTTCTCTCTTGTTTTAATGGGAAGATCTACCAATTTAATCAACACCGTATGAAGCCAACAGTATGATGCCTGTTTGGACATAATATATTTCAACATCTATTCAAATATTGGCCTTGGCTTTGAACTGGGAATTAGAGAAAAACTGGATCACGTTGAGATATCTTTTAAGAAAGTTAGCCAAGCATCCTCAAATACTTCAGAATTAAAAACATGAGTAAATGCGCCTTCAGTCAGAAGCTTCACTGCTCTAAGCAGGATAGATCAGACAGTTGGATATAATCTGTTTAACTGTGGTTTTCCATTCAACCTATATTATTTCTTGAACTTTTTTTCATTTTTTCTTTCACTAGAATGTAAGATGTACAGTATCACACAGTTAAACTTTTTCAATCCAGACAGTCTCCAAGTGGCTCCAAGATTTCAACTCACAGAAAGCTCAGACCAGATGGCCATTGCAGAGAATTCTGGGCATTGAAGTCCTTATATCTGGAGGTTCCCCATGATAGGCAAGATTAATGCACAAGTCAGAGTGACATTGTCTGGGAAATCTTTGTTTCAATTCCCTGCTTGGTAATGAAATTCATTTTAAACTCTATTATTATAACTAATTTTATGTAACCTGATATACATATTGGAAGGATAAAATGACAAACAAGAAAGTGAGTTTCTCTGTCCAAATAAATTCCTTCTAACTGGGTGGAATTGTTTATTTGTTTATTATTTGGCACCAACTCTGTATTTGGAACTTTCAAAAGAATAGCTATGACACATCACTATCTCATAGAGCTTATTCTCTCTGGCTCATTATTGCTGTGAAAGAATGAAAGGAAAAAATAGTAGATAAGTCTTTTCAAGCTCTCAAGAACTTAGTTGAAGTATATGTATCTCTTTTTATAAGAGAAAGAATTGAAAGGCAAGGTTAAGAGTAGAGACACAGCCATTGCAGAACTGCTTTAAGTCTTAAACTGTTGGGATTGTTCACTAAAGCCAGCTTAAATGTAGAGAGAAATCTAATTATAAGGCTGTTAACACTCATAAGGGAAAACTGGGCTACATTCTAAACCAAGAGAACTAAAGTGTCTTCAGTGCCTTGTCACTAATTGGCCATTTGGAACATGGGGAGCTGTGAAGACTGACACTGTGAAAATGAAAAACTATTGTTGAGCCATGGATAATTAAAGAGAGGCAAACTCTAGGCAGCTCTGTTTTTATCTCAGTATTGAAAGCTTCTGGATGCTCAGAATGGCTCAGCAGAAATCCATCAATCATGCTGTGTAAGTGATGCATATTGCATTTTGCTTTAATCTTTTTTCTCTCCCCTCCCCTCCTTTTCCTGTCCTCAGTTAAAATTAAATACAGTGAAATATACTGGATGTGGATAAAGCTGAATATGCTATAAAAGTATATACAGTATAAAAACGAAGGGAATTCCACATTGGTGCTCAGAGTCCACTTTTGCAAAAAGAACTGAATCACAGCCATCAGCTTTCTTCTGCTGATTATCACTAACCAATGACAATCCTTCCTTTTCTTGCTGAATAACTGAAACGGATAAATAGCAGCAAAGGATGGGTGAAAAGAGATTGAAGTAAAACAAGAAGACCATTTAGCCATTCTATAGAAAAAAATGGGCTAGCAATGAATTCTGTTTTTATGTTTGTCTTCTTCTTCAAAAATTTCATCTAGGGATGGAGGAAATTGTTTGCGTCACTTCCTACTACAGTTAATTTGAGAGGCAAAGCATATGTTTATTCTATTTATACATTAATTTGAAAAATTGAGGATAAACATCCACAACAAGTTTCACACATTGTCTTTCTTACCTGTGGACTTGTACAACAGACACAGCTCAAGTTTCTCTCTTGAAATATTAGCTTAAATGAGGATGGATTTTTTGGATTAGACTAAATGTTTTTGTTAATTCCTCATTCTGATTTAAATTTCATATTATATTGGCTATTTTCATTATGTTAGATTGAATACTGAATTAATTTTAATAATGACCTGAAAACTTATACTGATCATTTAATGTGCAGCACTAAATTAATGTTTACTTGAAATTTGTATTCAGCCTTCCATTGCTTTTCCTTTAATATTAGTTATTCTGTGCATTTCTCCAAGTATACATAATTTTTTGCTAGCTGTTTTTCCTAGAAGACTTTTTTCATAAGCATTTCTCCTAATGGATGCATTTTTCAAAGTAATGATCCTTAATGTATAGGTTTTTTTTGCATGTGTTCCTTTAAATCAGAGAAGTACATCATAAAATTCAGAGAAGTGTGAAAAATGAAAGAAGATTGTGTTCTAGTCCATCTCCTTGTTTGTACAGTGCAAATGAGGTCAGTTCCTGTCACAAAGAAGGCTAAAAAAATGTTCTTCCTGTTATAGATCAGCTGAAATAACTGTTTCCTTTATTCTGGCATGTGGTCTTTCCAGCAGTGGTGAAATCCAATTTTTTTTACTACCGGTTCTGTGAGCATGGCTTGGTGGGCGTGTTGTGGCTTGGTGGGCGTGGCTTGGTGGGCATGGCAGGGGAAGGATACTGCAAAATCCCCATTTCCACCCCACTCTGGGGCCAGTCAGAGGTAGTATTTGCCAGTTCTCCGAACTACTCAAAATTTCCGCTATCGGTTCTCCGAACTACTCAAAATTTCCGCTACCGGTTCTCCAGAACCTGTCAGAACCTGCTGGATTTCACCCCTGCTTCCCAGGCACATCAATCTGGGCATCAGAAGACAGGATACTGGGCTAGATAAAGTTTTGATCCAGTTGGCTTCTTATATTCTCACAACCAGGTCTGTTCATACCACACAGCAACATGAAACTGTACTGAATATCTCAAATAAGAGGCAAATTGCTATTTACTTATTTGTTTTTAATTCCATGGAATGAATTAATATTTGTAGGATTTCTTTCCCAAAATTTGGGATTGAATAGTTTTAGAACCTGAGTCTTTTTCACTTGGATGAGTAGAGGCATCACTTGTTGGTTTGCACAATTATTGAGCCTATAACCACTAACTTTCAGATTATTCATTTCAGCAAAATATATTTGACTGTGTATGTGACTGATGCAAATAAACAAATAGATTTGTTAGGTGTTCCATATATCAAATTGGGGTTATCTAAATCACCTCCTGATCTATTAGAGGAATGTTGCAGAACGATTGAGGGCAAAAGAAGAAGGGGACGACAGAGAATGAGGTGGCTGGATGGAGTCACTGAAGCAGTCGGCATGAGCTTAAATTGTCTCCTGGGGATGGTAGAGGAAAGGAAGGCCTGGAGGAAAGTTGTCCATGGGGTCGTGATGGGTTGGACACGATTTCGCAACTAACAACAACAAGCAGAACAGAGAACTTGTACAAGGTGGTGCTTCTGATTATAGGAGAACAAACTGTCGTTATTTACTAGGAGCCTCTTTTCCCGAAGCAATTTCTGCCAGCCATCAGACATTCCCTAACATGACAGCCTTTTTGCTCTCAATTGAGATCCTACCTATACTGTAAACTGTTTGCTTGCAGTTCTGCAGATAATGGAGATGGAGGAAACGCTGCAGTAAATGAACCTGTCTGTCTTGCAGGGTGACATCAAACTGGCTCTTCATACATACAAACATCCATGCACTCACTCACACACCACTTTCCTGAAATAGAAGTATTATTATGGAAATTGCACCCTGACACTTTGCTACAGCAAACATTTCAGGGAGGCCTGGAGTTATGTTATCTAAAGTAATTTAGAATTCCACAGACAGAAACAAAACCAAGTGACTGTAATAATATTTCAAGAGATAACAAGAAAAGAAGGAAAATCACTCCCCTAAAAAGGGGAAGGGATTTCACCAATTAAATTAATTTGAATTTGTTCCCATTTTTGTTTTGTTTTGAATAAAAGTTGTCATACTCAGATTTGTACAGAATTAATTATCTGATCCCTCAAGCAGAAAGAAGCAGGCAGGCAAGCAGGCAGGCAGGCAGGCAGGCAGGCAGGAAGGAAGGAAGGAAGGAAGGAAGGAAGGAAGGAAGGAAGGAAGGAAGGAAGGAAGGATGGAAGGAAGGAAGGAATTTTAGCTTTAGAGACATTATTTTCATAAATTGTACACTAATAATATGACAGAGAAAATGTCAGAGAATAGAGAGAGTATGGCAGAGAATATTACTGTATGGAGAATCTTTGGTTTCTCTAAATTACCAGAACCATTTTATACTTCCAGCTGAAGGATTTGCAAAATGTTCTGCTGTTACAGAAATACTTCATCATCAGAGCATTAATGGACCTCCTTTTCAATCTTCCTTTCCATTCATCGATAGTAAACAGAGCAGGAAGTCTTGAAATGTTTAAAGGTAGCTTTCCAATTCTTACTTAAAGTAATGGTTTAACACTGAGTGCTTAATGCAAATTCAGCCCATCTTGTTAGCAAAGAGAATAGTATTCAGTTTATCGGGGGAAAAAAGCCAATTGTAGTAAATAATCTTAGCTTGTTTGGCTAAATCACAGGTAATACAAATTACAATCCCCAGTTCAAAGGTTTGCTGCAGCCACCAAAAGAGCCAATGATCGTCTCTTTCTATCCCTTAACCAAGGGATAGAATCAAGATCACGTGAAGTGTTGATACAACTTTATAATGCTTCGGACAGACCATACATGGAATATTGCATCCAGTTTTGGTCACCATGATATAAAAAAAGATGTTGAGACTCTAGAAAGAGTGCAGAGAAGAGCAACAAAGATGATTAGGGGACTGGAGGCTAAACATACAAAGAACGGTTGCAGGAATTGGGTATATCTAGCTTAATAAAAAGAAGGACTAGGTGTGACATCATAGCAGTATTCCAATATCTAAGGGGCTGCCACAAAGAAGAGAGGGTCAACCTATACATGACAAAATATCTTTAATTGGAAACAACCCATTTCAGTGCCATGCTATAGAAGGACAATATGGATATAAAGCAGAGATGGGTTCCTCCTGGTTCCTCCCGGTTCTATAGAACCGGTACTAACTTGGCGGCCTGAGTCGCTAGAACCGGCAGCAATCCAGGCCTGTCATGCCCCCAAACCGGTTCTTTTGGCGGCGCCATCTTGTTTTTTTAATGCACATGCGCAGTACTTTTTTTTAAAGCACTGCGCATGTGCGAAGCGCACGTGTGCCCGCCCGCGTGGCACAACACTGAGCGAACCGGCAGTGAAGAAAACCAGAACCCACCCCTGATATAAAGATAATGCCACACACAAAAGTATATTACTGATTACTGCAATTTTATAATTAATGATCATGATGACTAGGAATTATGTGTAATATAATCCCACTCTTCTGGATGGCACTTGACTGAGGAGGTCTGACTTGAAGCCATATGCCATGCTTTACTAGGGGTGGGTTCTAACTTACCTCGCTGCTGGTTTGCTTCCTCCCGCGCCGCATGGTTGCGCGCGCATTGCATGTCGCATGGCCGCGCCGCACGGGCATGCCGCGCGGGCACGCCGCGCGGGCACGCATGCACAGTGCCAAAAATTTGCAAAAAAAATCCAAAAAAAAAATCCAAAAACAAGATGGCGGCACATGCGCAGTGCCGGGGACTCAGCTTCTGCGCATGCACAGAAGAAAAATAATAGCAAAAAATGCCCCCAAAAAAATGCCAAAAAAAAAAGATGGTGGCATCCACGGACCGACACCGACAGAACCGGCTCCGTGATGTCACCAGTGGTTTGCTACCGGTTCTATAAAACTGGTGTGAACCAGGAGGAACCCACCTCTGTGCTTTACCACTAAAAGGAAAGAAATATATGTCAGTATTATATATGACATCAAAAATATGACCAGATCACCTAAATCACTCATGCATATTTGTTTTTTCCATTTTCTTGTTAAAAGAACTCAATGACAATCTCCCCACCACCACCACCTAAAGTAATCATGAAGATAAAATAGCCTTCTGCCTTGAATAGAACTGTATTGCAGATTCACCCATATTCATAGGAATAACCTTTGGATAAGAGCAAAAAAAAAAGTCCTCTTTTGTATGTCAGATGAATGTTCTTTCTTTGAAGGAATATACAAACTGGGTGAAAGGCACATAGATGATATATAAGTGTTCCTACTAGTCTGCCTTTTATCTCTGAAAATAAATAATTGCTTATAATTTTATAATCAATGCAGATATTACAACTATAAGCTAATGATTTTACAGCTTTATGAGGATGAAAGAAGAGCATTTTGAACCTTTGAAGAAAAATATTATATATCAAAGAATATTTGCTGAAAGAGAATTGGATTTACACAGAATTAATTATCCCAAATGTGGTAGTGCAGTGGTGTTTAGCATCCGCATGTAAATTTGTTTCTTGAAAATTTTTAAAGCTTGACAGTTTATGGAACATCCTTTGAGCAGCCAAGTATTCAAAAGCAATAAAATATTTCCAAATATTGATTAGCTTTAAAGTGTCTTTGAAGAATATTTTTATTTAAATGTTTATGGCCTTAATGTGAAGTGGTATGAATTCATGCAAACTTGTAAAGAAGCAGACTTTTTTTTTAACTCTTCAGAGTATGGATTTCTACTAAAGAGGGAATAGCAGTAATAGCAGAAATACTAGTTTAGTGGATCAACCATGTCATACCATTTCACACCACTGTAAGGAAAGGAAATATTTCTTGTACACTATATCCTGAGTTGTTATAAATATATATTTTATCTTCATTCATATATACAATAATCATTTGTAAAATTCCTGATTTTGGTTTGAAATATTGCTAGCAGTAGACGTCCTATTAGTATTGTCATTATACTGAAGGAAAATATCAGTTGCATTTTTTTTCCAGTAAACTATGGAAAATGAAAGTAAATTATTACTATGACATCTTGATTAGAAAATTTACCAGTTTGGTAAAGAATTATTCTTAAACAAACCTTTTATAAAAAGACCAAAAATATTTTACCTTTTTAGCAGATTACCTTTATAGAGATATTGCTTTCCACACTCTTTCAAATTCAATGTCAAAATTTTTCTTTTTCTTTTAAAGTGACCTGACACCAAACCATATTGCCATATATATTCCATCAATAATGTTAAAGATTCTATAAGATAAGTAATTGAAGTACAACATCATCAGTATATAATTTTAATTTATTTTCTTTTTTTAAAATAAATTTTTATTGTTATCTTTAAAAAACAAACATACGTACAACATTAAAACATATACATACATAAAAAAGAAAATTAAACATAAAGAAAAAAACACACACAAAATAATTTACCATATTGCAACAATTCTGTATCAGTGATCTATATTTTTCATCTTCTCCCCATTCTTATTTATATATACATATATACAGTTCCCTTATTTCTTTATATTTTCTTGTTCTCCTTCTTACATATTACGTTTCTTATTTATATCGTTATCCTATTCTGCATACATTCCTGCTCATCTCTATTATTTATTTTCTTACTCTTTATTCCTATCTTCTAGCCATTCATACCATTTATTCCACACCAAATAATATTCCGTTTCTTCTTTTTGTTTTATCTCTTTTGTTAGTTTGTCCATCTCCGCACAGTCCAAAATTTTCCTTATCACTTCTTCTTCTTTTGGTATAATTTAATTTTTCCAATTTTGGGCATAGACTATCCGTGCTGCAGTTATTATATGAAGAATTCGGTAATAAATTTCTTTGTTATATCTTTTTGTAATTATCCCCAATAAAAGTAATTCCGGTTTCCATCTCCTGCCCTATTATTTCCTCCAGCCATTTTTTTATTTTGGTCCAGTAACTTTTTGCAATTGGATGATAGATGATAGTAAGACCCATACGCTTTCTTACATTTCCAACAATTCGGTGTCATATTTGGGAACATCTTATCTATTCTTGCTGGTGGAAGATGCCACCTATAAAACATTTTGTATGGGTTTTCCTTGTATGCCATTGACATAGTCAATTTCAAATTTGTTTCCCATATTTTTTCCCAGTTTTCCCAATCTATACTATAACCAAAAAATTTTGCCCACCTAATCATTGTATCCTTGACCACCTCCTCTTCCATTTTATATCTTAACAAGAATTTGTATATTTTTCCGATCTGTTTTTCATCCGTACCTTGCAAAATCCTATCTAATTCCTGTTGTTCTTTTTGGAATTTGTAGAGTTTTATGTCTTTATTATATCCACTTTGAATTTGAGTATATGTCTACCAGTCTATGTCTACTCCCTACTCTTTCAATTCTTGTTTGGTTTTCAGATTTCCTAGTTCATTTATCAGGTCCTTATACCTTATTGTTTTCTCTATATCCGTTGAATTTGGGTATTTCATTGCTTCTATTGTGGATAGCCAATTTGAAATTTTATTATAATGATTTCTCTTTATTTTTTGCCAAATCTGTAATAGTGAGTTCCTGATTAAATGCCTTTGAAAATAGCTGTGGGCCTTGTTTTTCCCATCCCAGATGAATGCGTGCCAACCTAATTGTAAATCATGGCTTTCTAATGTCAGGATCCTCCTGTTTTTTAATTCGATCCATTCCTTGATCCACGTTAGCGCCGCAGCCTGATAATACAGTTCCCAATTTGAGAGCGCAAAGACCCTTTTTCTCTGCTATCCTGCAATAGTTTTAATTTAATCCTTGGCTTTTTCCCTTGCCAAATATATTTTACCACTAATTTGTTTAAATTTTCAAAGAAGGGTTTCCCTAATTTTATTGGTATTACTTGGAATAGAAATAATAATCTTGGTAATATATTCATTTTAATGGAGGTTATCCTCCCTATGAATGATGGTTGGAGATTTTTCCAGCTTTCTAAATCTTTATTTGTTGTATTATTTTACTGTAATTGTCCTCCATAATTGAAAAGCACTTTGCCGACAACCAAATTCCTAAGTATTTTACTTTTTTGACTACTTGCATATCCATTTTGTCTTCCAATTCTCTCACTTGTTTTTTGGTAAGATTTATTTTATTTTTATTTATTTTGAGCCCCGCTACCTCACCAAATTCTTCTATTTTTTGGATTAATTTAGGTCCAGATTCTAATGGTTCTTCTACTATGAAAACTAGATCGTCGGCAAAGGCTTGTACTTTGTAGTCCTCTTTCTTAATTTTTAAGCCTTTTATATCTTGGTCTTTTCTGATTTTTATCAAGAGTACTTCTAATGTTAGAATAAATAAAAGAGGAGAAAGCGGACACCCTTGTCTTACCCCTTTTGTTATACTGAATTGTTCCGTTATGTCTCCATTCATTATTACCTTTGCTGTTTGTTTTGTGTAAATTTTTCATACCATTTTAACAAATTTCCCACCAAATTTCATATTACTTATTTGCTCGATCATAAATTTCCAATTCAAGTTGTCAAATGCTTTTTGGGCATCAAGGAAAACCAATGCAACTTGCTTTCCTGGGTGTTCTTCATAATACTCTAGTGCATTTATTATTGTTCTCATGTTATTTTTTATTTGCCTGTGTGGTAAGAAGCCATTTTGGTCTGAGTGAATATATTCATTTAATATTCTTTTAAGTCGCTCTGACATTATTGAAGCAAATATTTTGTAATCCGTATTTAACAGTGAAATAGGTCTATAGTTCTTAATTTGTTGATGATCTGTTTCTTCCTTCGGGATTAGGGTAATAAGTGCTTCAGTCCATGATGCTGGTATTTTTGCTTCTTCAAGTGTTTCATTACATATTTCTAACTATCCATTCTAGTGTTTCTGATGTCCTTTTATATAGCTCCACAGGAATTCCATCAGGACCCGCGATTTATTATTTTTCTGTTTTTTCAGTGAAGCTCCTAGTTTTGTTGCAGTTATTGAACCATTTAACATCTCTATCTGTTCTTCTGTAATTTGATTTATATTCAACGTATCCAAATATTGTTTTATCTTGTTGTCAGGGATATTGTCCTGTGTGTATAGTTTTGTAAAAAAAATTTGTATTATATTTTTTTTCTTCCTTCCTATGATATATTGTTCCTTTCTCATCTTGTAATTGATATATTATTCTTTTCTCCTTTTCTTTTTTTAATTTATGGGCTAGCCAGCATCCTGATTTATTCGCGTGTTCAAAATTTTTTTGTTTTGCAGTCCTAATTTTCTGTGCCAATTCTTCCTGTTGCATTATGTTAATTTTATGTCTTATGATATTCCTTTTTTCTTTTATTTTGATATTTTGAGGATCTTTCTGTAACTCCCGTTCTAGTTTTTTAAGTTCTTCCTGCATTGTTTCTTGTTGTTGTTTTCTTTTTTTATATTTCCTTGCCATGTATGCTATGGTTAATCCACGTATATATGCCTTTCTGGTATCCCATAAATTTTGTAATGTTGTATCCTCTTTCTTATTTACTTCAAAAAATAATCTAAGTTCTTTCTCTATCATTTGTCTGTATTCTTTATCTTTTAATAGATTCTGATTCATTGTCCATCGCTTTCTCTGTTTCTGACATTTCCATACTATTTTTATAGGATTGTGGTCTGCCCAACTGTTGGTCTCTATTTCTATTTGTTCTATTTCTTTTCGAAGTCCCGGTGTCACCATTGCCATATCAATTCTTGACCAGGATTCATGAGGATTTGAATAAAAAGTATATTGGTTGATTGCCCCATGCATTTCCCTCCAAATGTCCTGCAAGCTTAATTCTGATGTCATCTCAAAAAAGGATTTTGGTAATATATTTTTCTTCTTTTTATTTTTCTTATTACTTTTATAATCTTTTTTGGTATCCACAATCGCATTAAAATTGCCAATTATACATATATTTTCATATTCCCTTTCTGCTATTTTGTTATGCAATTTTTTATAGAATTCATATTAGTTATTGTTTGGTGCATATAGTGTCATAATTTATATTGGTTTTTGCCCTATTTCTATTTCTATCATTAGGATTCTACCTTCCTCATCTGCATATATTAGTTTCGAGTTTATTCTTTCTTTAATGTATGTTGCAATTCCTCTCTTTTTTTATCAGTTAGCGTTGTATAAAGTTTACCTATTTTAGGTTCTCGAGTAGATTACTGTGTTCTTTCTTAATATGCACTTCTTGCAACGATATCACATCTATATCTAATTTTCATAGTTTTACGAATGTTTGCAATCTTTTCTGTGGTGAGTTTAAACCATATATGTTTATGGAAAGCATTTTAATTTCTTCCTCCATTTTTACCAATTTTGTTTTCTTGTGCTTCTTGTCTCCCTTTGTACTCTCTCTCTTGCGCCTACCCATTCCAACGGTTCTCTTTCTTGTATCCTTTTTTCTTCTCTCTCCCTCTCTTTTTCTTCTAATTGTTCTTCTTCCTGGCTTTTGCTCTCCACTTCTTCCCTACTCTCTTGTTCCTCTTCGGTTGCAAAATAATGCTTGTAAAATTCTTGTGCTTTTTCCAGCGTGTCGATTTTAATCTTTTTTTCTTGCCATGTGACCAATATGCCCTCTGGCACTAACCACCTAAACATCACCTTATTTTTAACCAATTGAGTTGTTAAGAATTGATATTGCCTTCGTTGGTTTCTCACTCTTCGTGGTATTTGTTTTAGTGTTGTTATCTCTTTCCCCTTGTATATTATAGTTTCTTCCCTCAGTTTTTTTTTTTTTTGTATATTTCGTCCCTTATCATTCTCTTGGAAAACCTTATATGGACTTCTTTAGCTAATTTAAATCTTCTCGCATAGTTTGTGTGTACCCTGTACACTTCATCTATTTCCCATCTTATGTTCTGTTTATCTTTTTGCAATATCTCTGAAGATCTCTGCCATCTTCTCCCCCAAGTCGTCTTCCTTCTCCTCCACAATATTCTGAAACCTTAGATAATAAGATGCCTTTTCCATTTCAAGAAAGGCGATAGACTCTTCAAGCTCTCTTGTTACCGACATACATTTTTGCTTGACTGTTTCCACTTTCCGATCCACTTGTTCCACCTTTGTTTCTACTGTTTTTATCTTTTGCTCATTTTCTGTGATGGCTTGTTGAATATTTCCTATTTTGTCATCTATGTGTTTGATATCTCCTTTCATTTCTCTCATATCTGTCTTAATTTCTTTGTGATGTCTTTGATACTCTGGATACTTGATGCCGCGCCTGCTTTCTCCATCCCCAACATGCTCTCAATAGACCTTTGACTTGAAGGCGATGATGTTGTTAATGCTGGATTTGAGGTTGTTTTCTTTCCTATCTTGGTTACTGTAGTCACACTTGTCATTTTAATTGCTTGGCAAATATATTTCCACAATGGCATGCAAAGTATATATTCCCCCCCTTTTTTTCCCCTTAATTTAAGCTTAACCTCTATTTAAGCTTTAAATTAATTATTAGTTCTCCTAGTTCCTAATTACCTTGTAGATATAAATATAATTATAACAAATATCTCAATATACAATATACAAATGTTAAATTACTTTGTTTTATCTATCTCTATATCTATATATCAAAAATCAACAATTTCTATAAGATTAAATTCTATTCAGTAATTATCATATAGATGAATAAGTTCTTATGCCTTTTTACTTTTAATACAAATTAATATATAAATAAATATCTATGCATCTAAATATGAGTATAAGTATAAATATAGGTAATAGATAACTACAAATATATGGGTAAATATCTTTTAGTCACCTTAATTTATAAACACTTATTTTTTATTACTATTAATTGCATATCTCTTTTCTTCTAATGGTAACACTTTTATATTGTTTCACAGTATTTCAACTTTCCACCAGTCTTTGCTTATATCAATATATTACAATGTTACATCAGCCTTAGTTTTCCGCTTGTCATATAGCCCACTGGTGAATTCCACTAGATGGCGCTTCTTATATTATTGAATCTTCCTTCTCGCTGTTCCCAGACTTCTCAATCACAAAGTTATATATATATAATTAGTTTAGTTAGTTTTTTTTATGATGGTAATATCCAATGTCTAGAAAAGTCCAAAAAAGAAGACGGCCAGCAATATAACTCAATGCAAATCAATCTTCACTACTCTTCATTCCCCTGTAGCTAATCCAAATACGGTCCTTGTCAAAGTTCTTAGTTTACTATTCAAACGACTTAGTTCTTTTTCTTCTTCGTCTTGCTCTTCGCTTTTTCGCTAGAATCCTGAAATCTTATAATCCTTAGTCACCATCAATCACCATCAATCCACTTATTCTGTATGCATTCGCTTTAAATCTCCATGATATTACATCTAGTATCTTAAATCTTCCTTTCCTTTCCTTGCGCTGTCACCATTAAGTTCTACTACTTTGCTCTATTCCCTCTTTAGTCGCCGCTCTTTTCCAGGCAAAATCCTGTCCTTCTTCTTTCAGTCTCTCTCTCTCTCTCCACTTTTCCGCTTCCCAAGTAATTCTCACCTCCTCTACAGGGATATTTCACTCCACCGATCTCAGCTGTTGCTCTCACTTTTTGCTTCCTGCTCTTGTGGCTGTCATCGTTCTGGCACGGCCATTATAGCCGATTTCTTCTCCACCAGTTTAAGAGCTGTCCGATTGGGGGCTTGCTTTCACCCCACCATCTCCAGAGTGTCCTCTTTATCCTGTCGATCTCTCCGGGATCAACTGTGCCCTTAAAGAACTCCTGGCAGAGAAGTTGCGGGTACGGAGGTCCGTTCCCTTGCCCGCTTCACGATGACGTCACCGCTGGAAGTCTTAATTTATTTTCTGATTTAACTCATGAAATTCATTTTAAAAAACCCATTTGTTCTTTATATATACCTTATATCCATGTGAAAAAATTAGAGCCACAATCCATTTTCTTCAAAACTATGAACATGAAGGGACATTCCAAATTGTCAAATGCTTTTTCAGCATCAACAAAAATCATGGTTGCTATTTTCTTTCTTCAGGTTTGTATTGTTAGAAACATTTAAGATATATCTGACATTATTTCTCTCTCTGACTCTTCAGAACAAAAGCTGGTCAGGATGTATCGTATCAATTGGAAGTCCACTTTGTCTCTTTATAAGAATTGCTGTAAAATGTCTGTAGTCCAAATTAAATAAAGCAATAGATCTGTAAGCTTCAGCATGTGTTGAATCCTTCTTTATAAATCAAAGAAATAAAAAGCTTATTTCCATGACATATCTGAATCTCATTCATTATTTGAGGTTAAGGGTTAATTGATTCATAAGGCTCATCTTCTGTCATAGATCTACTCAGAATGGTTTTATTTGCAATTTTTTAAAGTAGTGTTCCATTTAAATGTTTCATTTTTTTCTGAACCAAGTTTCTGTTTATTAGATAATTTTGGATAATAATTAGCAAATTGGTATATCATATCCTTCATCATAGAAATAAGTAAAAACTAAGAATTATATTCTTTATATAATTAGTAAGCTAACAATTTGCTTGATTGTTGCCTTTTTCAAAGAATTTCAGTCTAATAAAATGTAACTAACTTTCATTAACATCCAGTAAGTCAAAATGGTTCAGTATTGTTTTTAATCTTCTCTTTCAAGTCTGAAATTGAATTAAAATGTGTGACTTCTTTCTAATTGTTTCAAATTATTTAACAATATTTAACATTTTCAATATACAGTATATTTAATATTTAGTATATTTATTTATTTATTTATTTATTTATTTTAACAAAATTTGTATGCCCCCCAACTCCCGAAGGACTCTGGGCGGCTCACATTTATCATGTTCATGTTTGTTAGTTCTTCATCAAACCAGAGCAAATTATCTAATAGGATGCCATAGAATTTGCTCCTGAGCCAAGCATTCTTCAACATTTTCCTTAAGTATATAAATGGAGAAAATGCTTATTAAATACCTAAATGAAAAATCAGATTTGCTAATATTTTAAAAGAGTGATTCTTAAGTGTGAAATTGGGGTGGCCACAGGTTTAGTTACTGAAACTTTATTTTATGTTAATTTTTTTTTTTTATGCCTACCCCTGATGATGTGACCTATTTGACTACTGGAATATTTGCAAGAAACCAATCAAGTTCAGAGAATACCAAGGATTGCACAGTTCAACCCTAAGCTACAAATACTGTACTCTCTTCAATTGTTACTTTATTTTATGTCTTCAAATCAGGGATGGGTTCTAACTTACCTCGCTGCCGGTTTGCTTCCTCCTGCGCCGTGTGGGTGTGCGTGTGCACGCGCATGTGCAGTGCTAAAAATCCAGCTTCTGCACATGCACAGAAGAGAAAAACAAGATGGCAGCGCCTATGGCGCCATCGAGAGAGCCGGTTCGGGGGCATGTCCAGCTGGCCATTGCTGCCGGTTTGGCGAGCAGGGGGAAATTCCCACTACCGGTTCTAAAGAACCAGTCCGAACCGGCAGGAACCCACCTCTGCTTCAAATGTATTATAAGTTATAACAAAATAATACCTTAAACATGTGCATGTCTTATTAAAAAAGAGGTTGTTGAACAAACAAACAAAAATCAAAAAGTTTAGAGGCAGAATGAAATTTCATGAAGAAAATTCAAAATGGTTTACTTAGAAAAAGAAATCAAATGCACAGATATAAGATGGAGGCTTTCTTTGTAATTGTATAGGTAAAAAGGTTCTTGGAATTGGAATCAATAACAAGCTGAATGTGAGGCAGTATTGTAATGCAGCTGCCAAACAGGTAAATGCAATTTAAATACCATCAACAAAAGCATAATTTTCAAACCATGGAAAGCTTTACCACTTTGTCAATCTAGGTTTGCTAGCTTTTATTTAAATGAATTAAGGACAATAAATCTCTTACCTGCCATAATTATATATGGTATTTGTATGTAAATATTTGCCTGCTTCAAGAAAGGGAAGAAAGAGGTCAAAATAGTAATATTAAATAAAGTAATTACTGATTAAAGTTCATGTCCTATTCAACAACTTGTATCATTTTAAAAATCAATTGATCCCTATCTGCATATACTAATCAATCTTTTTCCCTTACACATCACTTTCACATATAGAGACAGTTTAGCAGGAAGAATCACCATTAAATCTGAAGATGGAAAAATAGGAGAAATATAACAGAGGAGCAAACAGAAGAGGAGGGGTAGTTACTATTGAAAAATATTCTGAATTAGACAAAAAGGATAGAGTGATAAGATGCTCCCTTGCATAGACAAGAGAACGCACAGGGTTTCCCCCCCCCCCTTTTTTGTACAGAAAGAAATATAAATGTATTATTATAAATAATATTGCCTCTTGGTTCAGTTATTAACAGCCATTCTATAGTTGGGTTTATCAGTTATTTTATTTATGTCAGATGAAGTTCCTGGCCTCTGAATTTAATAAAAAAAAATGTCAGTGTTCTCCTGAAACAATGTTTTTCACATTCCCCCATTTCTTTCAAAAACAAATTCATTGATTGCTAGAGAAAATAATACTCCAATTCAGGTATCTGCAAATTTGCTTAGTTGGGACCATTTGTGCTGGGTATGAGCCTACACTTTCAATTCCCTAGTGGTCTCTAAATCCAAATAAATAAATAAGTCTGGCTACTGTCAGCAGAGGCATTAAAGCAAGATGCTTTATAACAATATGACACCTACAACTTAATACTTCTGCAATAATTTGATCAATTATACTTCATCCATAAATATTAGATATCTAACTGTTTTGATTAGACTTAGAAGCACTTGGTTTAGCATTTTCTGCTTAACCAACAATATTTTCCGTAATCCTTAGTTTCTGGAAGTTTATTTTAAAAATGCTTCAAGGTTAATTTTCGAAGATTAGAACTCAGGATCAGACTTGTTTCTTGCAATCCCACAGCTGAATCAAAAGAAGAGACAAGCATCTCTCCCAAGCACACATATGATTCTTCCAGTTACAGTGCAGTAGAGTCGGGTTTGTTTGTTTGTTTGTTTGTTTGTTTGTTGTTTGTTTGTTTGTTTAGCATATGGCAAGAGTTGGACTTATTGGCCTATCTGGCTTCTCAAGGACATCAGCAGGGCAGTCAAGAAATTATAAATACAATGGTCATTTCTGTGCAATTCAAATCTCCCAATGTACATTAATAAAAGGATCATGACTGCCTTCTTAATATTTTTGACTCATCCCTATCATATCCCTCTGTTTCTTCTTTTAGAAATCATTAAAATTGAAAAACTTGTTTGAGAGCCTCTAAATCCAAATAAATAAAGGCACTTCAGATACTGAATTATACTGATTTAATTTTAAAACCCAAA
>QLTV01000591.1:153605-168938 GCA_003457575.1 Thermophis baileyi | reverse complement strand
TATATATATATATATATGCATTTTTACAATTAGAGAAAGGCTTGAAACAGTTAAACCCTTAATCTACAGCAGTTTACTTACATTTTCCTCTTAGTTTCAAAATAGAGAGTAACTTGGTTTTGATTGCAGTTTTCCAAGCACTCACTGTTAGAAGAATTTATATTTAATACAAGCAGGAATTCAACTGAAAACATATTTCTAGAAGAGTTGAGAAAAGGGAAAGTCAGAAATTAGTAATGAAAGAAAAATGACTTCTAGCATTTCAGTTTATCAAAAATACTGCAAGTACAGCAAAAAATACCTTAGCTCATTTCTAGGCACACATTATTCTAAATGTGGCATAATAGAAGCAAACAAACAAGTGACTTCAGGCAGTGAAGACTTAGAGCAATGCAAGGGAAAGCAAAATATCAAAATGAATATAGTACTCTGAGCCCAGTTAATGGTAATAGGCCTAATGTTTCATGGCAGTGACATTCTGTGATGGTTCCTATTTTTCTTTCACTCCCATTTTGTAATAATGCAAGCATGTTCGTGGCTAGAGGACTTTGCAGAAAATTCTCTATCTACTGTTAACAAATTTTGTTTCCAAAGGTGTCCTTTAACAGGTACAAGATCCATTATAATACAAATACCTATATGGAGTGTATCTTTGAAAATGTCAAGAAAAGCTTAAAGGAGAGAAAATGGCAAAGGAAACATATGAACATTTGTCGCTTGTGCAAATATAACATAGGTATAATTTGTAAGGAGAAAGCTGGTTTTGATATCAAGTAAATTTTGGAGAACAATGTATTCACATATTATAAAACAGGGGTGTTAAACTCGATTTCATTGAGGGCCGCATCAGGGTTGTGTTTGACCTTGGGGGGCTGGGGTGGGCGTGGCTGGGGTGGGCGTGGCCAGCTCAACATCACTCCTGTTGGAGGCGCTTGTGGTGGCCCGAGCGCTCTGCCAGCGAAAACAGGCTCCTGAGCTCCGTTTTCAGCTGCCATGGCCTCCTGCAACCCTCTGCCAAAGAAAACGGAGCTTGGGAGCCCCGAGGCAGAAGCTGTTTCCAGGGCAGCCCCGCGGGCCAGATCTAAGTACCCTGTGGGCCATATCCGGCCCCCGGGCCTTGAGTTTGACACCCCTCTTATAAAACATGTTCACTTTACAATATGAAAGGCAACTCAAAGGTTTATCTCTTTAATGCTTTCGTTATTGGTTCAGGGCAGTTGCTGGAATGTCCAGCATCGCTGTCTGAACTGACGTCTTATGTATGGAGGGAATATTTTGAGGTTTGTCCATGTATTATCACTGCAGAGGCAGTTGAACCATGTGTAAATGTTCCCTAGACATATGGAACATAGAAGATGATAACTGCCTTGAAGTCCTGCCATAGATTGGATGCTGAAAAGAAGACCTCACAGTGTAACTGAATGGTGAACTTAACAAATTGGCTTTACTAGGGTGATTGAATTAAGCAAATCATTTGCGTAGAGCTTTGCACAGCCTTATGAAAGTAACAGTAGACTAGTTGGTAAATGATTGCAGTCTATTCTCCCAGGCCATCATTAGATGTCAGCAAAGAGTTACAGAGAAGTAATTCTTTCCTGTTATATCTTTCTTGGTTTTATTTATTTACATACACACGCACATAAATGCGCGCACGCGCACACACACACACACATACATACACACACACCTGACAAGCTAAATACTCATTAAGGCTGGCTTGGGAAACAAGTGCTGTGAAGAAACTGGCAACATTGCATGTTGTAGCAGAGTTAATGTGTGCAAGCAGTAGGGAGTTATCAAATTTTTATGCTTCCTGTATTCAATTAAAGTTTTATTCCTTTTTATAGGTTTTCTTTAATAGATTTTTGTTTTTGTATACATTGTTTAGCTTTTTTAACTGTTAAATTAGGGCTTGCCGGCCTGACAGAACGTAAACGAGGCTTAAATTTAAACAGGAACCTTTTATTCTCCACTTCAGCACCAAAGCTTCCACTCAGCAAATGGACAGCAATCAGACTTTGACAGCTCCTTTTATAGTCGAGCTGTCAAACTGTCAACCAATAGGAATGCTTTATTTTCCCGCTAGCCGGCTGCTTGCGCTTTAGCCAATAGGGCTTCAGCAAGCAGCTGGCTTGGCTTCTAGGCAGGGGTCGTAAGTCGAGGACTTAGCAGGTCGTAAGTCGAAGACTTTGTGAAAGCACAAGAAGCAGGCTTGGCTTTCTTGGCGGGGTCGTAAGTCGAGGACTTAACATTAACCTTATGTAATTTATATATTTTACCTTTTTAAATTATTGCTTGCACCCTCCTTATGGTGGTGTATCACCATAAATAAAGTTTTGATTGATGGCAGCTCAGATCTGGTAACTCTAGTGCTGATACAACTTGCTAGCACTTGCTTAAATTGATGATTAAAGTTGGGAGAGGAACCCCATCTAAGAAGTTTGTGAAACGTCCCAGATCGGGGCTTACTGACTGAGGCGAGACATTCTTTGAGGCTAACAGGTTTATTTAGCTAACAGTTAAAGCTAACACGGCGGCTGCTTGGCTAACACAGCAGCAGCACGCCCGGCACTTTGACAGGTCTTTTATAGTCGGCGCCGGCTGCGTCTCGACCAATCAGGGCATTCCTGGGCTCCCGCATCAGACGCGGACCGAATTGTAAGCAGGACGCAGCAGTTTGCATTACAGATAGTCCTTGACTTATGATCAATCATTTTGGCTGTTCAGAGTTATGATAGATGCAAAAGCTACTTATGATCCAGTCTCAAAGTTATGGCCACTGCAGGGCCCCCACATTCATTAACTTTTACAACCAACCACAAGTATTCTGTAGTGCCCCCCCTTATCTTCCACACCAGGTTGACCATTTCTATCCCCCTATGGCTCTCTGCTGACCTTAGGCCTGATTTTACCCCACCAGGCCCCCTACACTCCTCATCCTAACTTTTGAAAAGCTCCCTTATCTGCTTTAAATTCGGCTGAGATAGTAAAGCCAAAGTGCCTGCAACAACAGAGGTCAATACCCAAGCTGAGGACAGGAAGGGAGACAGGGAAAATGCAAGTTAAACGAACAGCCTTTTTGGTTGTTCCACAGCATGTATTATTATAAAACCTTGAATTTATTCCCCTTTTGTTGAATTTAATAACTGGAAAGATAAAATAGCTGGCACTGAATGTCAATTTGCATCACTACTGGGAGCCTTGCCATAAAACATTTCCAGTGATTTGTTGTTCTTCTGTGTTGGAGCTCAAAGACACCCTTAATAATCATAAAATCATTTCTCAGTAAGACACATAACAAGCTCTAAAAACCTTGCTTCTCTAGCATTCAGAGAGTGCATGATGGCAGTAAAGTATGCAAAAAATTATGTATTTGTATCTGCTTTTCAAAAGCCAAATCTGAATACCAACCATATCTATGTTCCAGTGTAAGACAATTAAAGCCATTTTTTAAAAAAAGGATGAAAAAAGTAGAAATAGCTCAGTTGTAATGTTTTCAGAATGCTTTATATTCACACAACCCTGATCCTAATTAAATTAATGAGTGGTGACATGAACTCAGTGTTGCAATATTTGAGGGGCTGCTACAAAGATGAGGGGATCATTCTATTTTCCAAAGAAGACAAGACAAGAAACAATGGATGGAAACTAATCAAGGAGAGAAGAAGAACCTAGAACTAAGGAGAAATTTCCTAACAGTGTGAACAATTAACTAGTGGAATGGCTTGCCTTCAGAACTTGTAGGTGCTCCATAACTGAAGGATTTTAAGAAGACACTGGATAGCCATTTGTCTTGAATGGTATAAGGCAGGGGTGGGTTCTGGATCCTTTTGCTGCCGGTTCACTCAGGGTCATGCCAGGCACGCGTGTGAAACCGCGTGTGCCCGCAGCAATAAAAAAAATAGCTTCTGCGCATGCGCAGAAGCAAAATCCAAGATGGCTGCACCCACAGAGACACCGACAGAACCGGCTCCATGACATCATCGCCGATTTACCAACGGTTCTAAAGAACTGGTTAGAACTGGTAGGAACCCACCTCTGATATAAGGTCTTCTGCTTGAACAGCGGCTTGGACTACAAGACTGCCAAGGTCCCTTCCAACTCTGTTATTCTGTTATTCTGAATACTTGCACATTTTTGCTTTTTCTTTGATGCACTTTTTAAACCTACAAGACTGTGCTCATAATTCTAAAATATAGCCAATCTAGTGCCTCATGTTTTTCTACTTGCCCATAATAGTGCCAGAAACACAAAACATGCTTGATGATGTCATAATTCGTACCATAACATTAGACACAAGTATGGAAGGGATTTAGTTTGCATCATGACACCATGCGTTATGTTTTGTCATTTGCTTTCTCTCCATGGTAGAGGGCAATGCTTGATATCTTCCAGATGTTCTGAGCTGCTGGTGAGTCTAGTCCATAAGAAAGGATTGGGGAAATTATAATCTATAACATTTAAAAAGCATCAGTTGAAATTATGTTGAATATGATCTTGCAGGCCTTCTGCTGTCAACAATATCATATTTAAGATTTCTATTCCCTATGCCCATGTAATAATGGAACTATTTAGATGTATGTACTTCTGTAGACAATCGGTTGAGTTTCAACCAAGTGGCATGCCATTGCAACTAGAGTTATTGGCTTTCCAAACAGTGGTAGGGCTAAACTAAGCCAATTAATTTATAAAATTGTGTACACATACCATGCTAAATTATAATCTGTGTATTTTGACTATTCCCACTCAAATTCTTCTGATTTTCTGCCCTGGAAAATCCACCAGAAGTCAGTCAAAACATTGCGTAAAATCACTTCTCTTCAAAAATTTGGATTTAAATTTCTTTAAACTGGATATTTTTGTTTTAATATCTTACAATATGGGTAGTGGTCTTGGGAGTTTGATAACATTAATTGTATTTTATTGCATTGTTATTGCTCCACAGTTATTTATTGTTTTCAGATTTTATTCAATAAGAAAACTGACCTAGTTTGATGTAGTAGTTAAGGCAACAGGCTAGAAATCATAAGACTGTGGGTTCTTGTCTCATTTTAGGCACAAAACCAGCTAGGTGACCTTGGGCCAGTCATTCTTGCTCAGCCCTAGAAAGAAGACAATGGCAAACCACTTCTGAAATCTTGCCAATGAAACTGCAATAACTAGTCCAGGAATCAACCTTGATTTGAAGGCACACATGCACGCGCACACACACACACACACACACACACACACACACACACGAAAAAATGAATTGATCACATAACTATTTAATTTATGTAACACTTAACACACGGGAGTCCACACTATAATTCTAAATTGTATTAAGAACTTCACTTCCTTTTTTGAATGACTTGAAAACATTCCCTGTGATCTAAAAATGTAATTTAGCAAATATTATATTATATAAAGAAATAATGGATTCTGCAGAATGATGACATATTATGTTATCATGTTCAGATTTCCTGTGTCACAATCTGTAACTACCACCAATAAATACTAGAATTAGAGAATGTAAAGGATATCGTTATATCATTTTATATTTTTTAAATTCAATTTTATAGGGAGGACTTCATGCAGTGTGAGACCGCAGCAGTCACTTATCTCCCCTAGTACAGAGTAATATCTTTAATCATACTATAAAAATTGAAAACGATGGATTAGGTTTTCCAGTCTCTGTTGTAAAGGAGCATACTTTAATGTAGCCAGAATTTCATTTCAGAGCCAGATACTCTTTTATGGCTGTCGCTGTTTTGCAAAATTAGGAAACAAAAGATGAGCACTGTCTTTTTGAATATTTCTCAGTGTATTTTTCTCAGCTTATTTTACAAGCCCTTTGTATGAAATATAGCTTTCATCTCCTGAGTTTCCCCTATTAAAACTCTAGGTTTTTTTTCTTCATTTATTTTGTAGTTATTTCATTTCTTATCTCAAATAGTTTCTCAACACAGCAGTATCTCATTAAAACAAAAATTGGAATTGTTAACCTTCCAATTCTCAATAGTTTTTAAAGTCATTCTAAGGACATAAGAGATCTAATCACAAACCCTTCCAGCTTTCTGAAGAATTCTTAACAGTGTAAACTACTTGAAAATGGACAATAGGGTTATTTCAGTTAAACTTCTATTATGCTCAAGAGGAACCAAAGATTTTGAATCCTGTTAAATTGTAAATGAAGGACAGTTTCAGTGCAAACAATAACTTGAGATATACAAGTCTGCTAAATCACCTTCTTAAACACATGGACTTAAATAAACAACAAACCATTCTCTGGTCTTTTAGTTCTTTGAGCCACATAATCTAGTGATGTTTTGCTAGAGCATTTAGATTTCCAATTCTCTTCTGCAGTGAATGTGCTGTTTATGCTTCTTCTGATTTTACCTTGCTATAGGTAAAATGTACTGACTTAGGGGGCAACCTTATGGCTGTGGCATATGGGACTAGATTTCCTGTTGCAAAGTTTTTAAAACATCAGACCTGGAAGGAGAATATTCATCCTTGGAGATCTCTTCTCATCTCAGTGATCTGACAATCACTGTCATCTTTGTTTAAGGATGGGTATCCTACAACATAGGGAGGTGGTGGCTCAGTGGCTAAGACACTGAGCTTGTCTATCAGAAGGTCGGCAGTTCAGCGGTTCGAATCCCTAGCGCCGCGTAAAGGGGTGAGCTCCAGGGGTGGGTTCTAACTTACCTCGCCGTCGGTTCGCTTCCTCCCATGCCACGTGGCTGCTTGCGCATTGTGCGCCGCATGGCTGCGCCGTGTGGCTGTGCGCACGCTACGCGCGGGCGCACACACATGCGCAGTGATGAAAATTCCATTAAAAAATCCAAAAAAATTATCCAGAAACAAGATGGCAGTGCATGTGCAGTGCTGGGGACTCAGCTTCTGTGCATGCGCAGAAGAAAAAAAATAGCAAAAAATTCCCCCCCAAAAAAATTCCAATTTTTTTTTTCAAAAAAAAGGTGGCGGCATCCACAGACCAGCACCGACAGAACCGGCTCCATGACATCACCAGCGGTTTGCTACCGGTTCTATAGAACCAGTGCGAACCGGGAGGAACCCACCTCTGGTGAGCTCCCGTTACTTGTCCCAGCTTCTGCCAACCTAGCAGTTCGAAACCACATAAAAAATGAAAGTAGAAATATAGGGACCACTCTGGTGGGAAGGTAACAGCGCTCCGTGCGCCTTTGGCATTTAGTCATGCCGGCCACATGACCACGGAGACGTCTTCAGACAGCGCTGGCTCTTCAGCTTAGAAACGGAGATGAGCACCGCCCCTAGAACCAGAAACGACTAGCACGCATGTGCGGGAGAACCTTTACCTTTACCTATCCTACAACAGAAAGCCCACCAAATGGATATAATAGGTCAATTTCCTGTCACTTCAGTTCCTTCCCAAATGCCCTTCAATTGTCCCTTCCTGCTCAAAAGTTGGTCTAAATGTACACCTTTTTATTTGTACAATGGAAGAATTTGCCCTGTGATACAATTCAAAATTTTATGCAGTACTATAAGTGCTCTATATCCAAACCAACCAATTTGTACCTGCTAACCCTCAAAATAAAATAATGACAGTTATCACAATCTTGAGTGTTGCATAGCTTGGACAATACTGAATTTCATTTCAGTTGTATATACTAGAAATACCAAGCAAAGGAGGCAGGTTTGAAATGGACTAGAATTAGCTGGACCTTATTCCACAGTTGGTTAAATCAAGGACATAACTATACCTAAATAATAACAAGGAATACAAAGATTTTCAATCAAGAGAAAACAATCCATTCTTTGAAATCCATAGAGTTAGCTTCAAATATAAGCTATGATTTGACTTTAAAAACCAGTGGCCTAAAAACAGGGAATTAAATGTTCCCTATGTACCTGTTGCCTGTTAGAAAGCTAAGAGGGTGAATAATTCTATTGCTTTTGCTTTTAAAATTAAATAATAAAGAGTTGATGAAATTATTGGACTCTATGGCCACCTAGGAATGACAGCAAGGCGTGTAATACAAGTATTGCACTGAAGCAGATTCAGGTATGGACACAGCTTGGTCCATTTATGAGCTACAACAAAATAGTACTCAGCCCAATGGTCAAGCTCATTAATAGAACCCATGGTGAAACGGGAATAGGAACAGATTTAGCAAGACACAAGTTTTAACTAAAGAGCAAGTCTTCAGTACAAAATACTTGCTTGTACTCAAACACTTTGATACATAGTCTAAACAGTGCTGAGACACATGTCACCATCAGCTCTGAAGATCTTCTACCAATTAGGAAAGACAATAAATAATTAGAAGAATCAAGGCTTTTTAGGACCCACACTTTTAGGACCCACACTCTTTATACTTTACATAAATGACCTTTGCAATCATATTATAAGCAACTGCGTTCTCTTTGCTGATGATGTAGCAATAGCAATAGCACTTAGACTTATATACCGCTTCATACTGCTTTTACAGCCCTCTCTAAGTGGTTTACAGAGTCAGCATATTGCCCCCAACAATCCGGGTCCTCATTTTACCCACCTCGGAAGGATGGAAGGCTGAGTCAACCTTGAGCCGGTGAGACTTGAACTGCCGAACTGCAGCTAGCAGTCAGCTGAAGTAGCCTGCAGTGCTGCACTCTAACCACTGCACCACCTCGGCTCATGCTGCTACCCTACAAAAAGACCTTGACTATCTGTCAGAATGGTCAAACAATTGGCAACTTCAAATCTCAACCAACAAATGCTCTGTCTTACACATTGGCAAAAAAAATCAGAACACAAAATTCAATCTGGGTGGATACGACCTCGTAGACGACCCTCACTCTGTCAAGGAAGACAGAGCATTTGGAGTACTCATCTCAAATGATCTAAGTTCCAGAGCTCACTGAAACAGCATTGCCAAAAAGGCATTAAAAGTTGTTAATTTAATCTTGCGTAGCTTCTTCTCCGGTAATATTGAACTACAAAGTAGGGCATACAAAACTTTTGCTAGACTAATTCTTGAATACAGCTCATCTGTCTGGAACCCGCACTGCATATCGGACATTAATACAATTGAACAAGTCCAGAGATATTTCACGAGAAGAGTCCTCCATTCCTCTGCTCGCAACAGAATACCTTATGCCACCAGACTTGAAATTTTGGGATTAGACAGCTTAGAACTTTGCCGTCTTTGGTCCGACTTAATCGTAGTACATAAAATTATCTGCTACAATGTCCTACCTCGACTTCAGTAACAGAGTTGTCAATGCCTGGAATGCACTACCTGACTCTGTGGTTTCTTCCCCAAACCCCCAAAACTTTACCCTTAGACTGTCTACTGTCGACCTCATCCCATTCCTAAGAGGTCTTTAAGGGGCCTGCATAAGCGCACCAGCATGCCTACCGTCCCTGTCCTAATGGTCCCTTTTATTCGTATCCATTTCATGTATTCATAATTATGTTTATAATTATATCTGTTATCTAATACATGCCTGATGAAATAAATAAATAAATAAATAAATAAATAAATAAATAAATAAATAAATAAATAAATAAATGCTTATTATACTTCTAGGGGCTCTGCAAGCCAATTATATATTGCAGATATCTTTATAGGCTTTCTTTCAATAATTTTTGAGAACCACAGGTTAGACTACAAGATAGAATAATGGCAAAATCAGCATTTGTTTTATTTATTTACTTATCAAATTTCTACACCATCCATCTCACATAAATGACTCTTAGTCTGATCCGCATCAAAGGACATCTTGTTTCAGTCACTGAACTGCAAATTACAGTATACGCAAATTATATTAGCCATTAGATATATATGTGTATCAATATGTCTGACTATTTATGTACTTTTTAAAAGATATTCTGCAGTAAAACATAGCTTAACAAAAGAACTCTAAATGAAAGGGAAGGAAAAAAAGCCTACTTCAGACAGCTCTAGCTTCTCTGCTGGTTTCCAATGAATATTGGGGCAATAATTCTAGGTTAAGAAAATCTATTTTACAGACTGCATACCTCAAGGTCAAGTGCATTCTTACAGTTACCTTGTAATGCATAGAATCTACTAAATGCAGCCCATTTGATTGTGTATACTTTTTCCTTCCAAATGCAAGACAAAGAAAGGGAGTTGTCCATTTTTTTCCCACTCTTGCCCTTGAGATCCAGCACAATGCACTTCTGAAAGTGATGCACTAACTTTCCACTATGTAATTAGAAATGAAGCTGTATATCATCTTAGCTAATAGTATTTGAATGGCAAAGTTTTAATTTTTTGGCACATAAACTGTGCTATTTAGGCATAAAATGAGTTGACCCTCTGTCTATATCATTAATCATAAAAATACATTTAGTTTAGCTTTATCAGTCATAGCAATCGGCTTGGTTTCTACTATCCTGATATACAATGTTACACAGGATGTGTTTCATGCATAAGCATTTATTTTAACCCAAAAAGTACTCCTCTCCTACTGGATATGACTTTCACTGCACTGGTTCAAGTCATGCCTTTAACTCATGCAACCAATCTGCAGAAACAGCCTGCCATTCATATTCATCACTATATTCTTGTTCCAAATTTTAAATCCACTGCAGTTCTGCAATGGATTATTTCTAACAATCTCATGCGTCTAGCATTTCTGTTTCCCTTTGTACACCCAATCCAAAATAGCAAGTCTTCTTGTTAATCGTGAGACAATTTGGGACCATGTTTATTGTCTGACATATCTATGAATAGTTAAACTGTATGCTATTATGAGCCACATTTGCTGTGAAATTTGCTATAAAGGGATCTCTCAGTCTTGGAAGACAGGAGATATGGTGATTTTGTTTTTCCAATACATTTTCCATACATTTTTAGAATGTATCTGTTTACTAGAGCTATATCCCCTTTTCTTTGTGAACTTCCCAATATTCTGAACTGTTCTTAGTATAATCTGAAGGACTGGTAAATACTTTAGAGCAGGGGTGTCAAACTGGATTTCATTGAGGGTCGCATCAGGGTTGTGTTTGACCTCGAGGGGGGGCAGGGGGCGTGGCCAGGGGGGCGTGGCCAGCTTGACATCACTCGTGTCGGGGGCGCCTGTGATGGCCCAAGCACTCTGCCAGCGAAATCAGGCTCCCGAGCTCCGTTTTCACTGGCAGAGGGTTACAGGAGGCCGTGGCAGCCGAAAACAGAGCTCAGGAGCCTGTTTTCGCTGGCAGAAGCACCGCGGGCCGGTCCTTCACTGTTTCCAGGGCAGCCTCATGGGCCAGATCTAAGTACCCTGTGGGCCGGATCCGGGCCCCAGGCCTTGAGTATGACACTCTTGCTTTAGAGCAAATATTGTTTTCTATGAGATAAAAGTTTGTACAAGCCTTAATTTGCCTTAAATGACACACAGTCACAAGGCAAGCATTCACGAAGTCTGTATCTGGAAACCTTCTTCTCACCTCAGTTTGTGCAATTGAAGGCAAGCTTGCTCCCTCATTGCCTGTAAAAGACACTCCTAAGTCTCCGATAAGCTACTTTGAATAATTAATTTTGGAAGAAACAATCAGGCACTTGCAGCCTCTTTAAAACTAATCAATACATTATCTGTATCATGTGCATATAATGAAGTAGATACTAGTCTAAGAGCTCTCATGACAGAAGAAGACAGGTTGAATTTAAGGTACTATAAAGTTCATTTTTCTTGCAACTGATTAAAAAAGCTACCCCTCTAGAAGTAAAAGGAGACTGTAATGTAATTAGTTTCTATTGGTACTAATAGAAACAGTAATATTAATTGCTGAAGTGTGGTCATGATCATCATCAGTATCAGTAGCAATAGCAATAGCACTTAGACTTATATACCGCTTCATAGTGCTTTACAGCCCTCTCTAAGCGGTTCTCAGAGTCAGCATATTGCCCCCAACAATCTGGGTCCTCATTTTACCCACCTCGGAAGGATGGAAGGCTGAGTCAACCTTGAGCCGGTGAGATTTGAACCGCCGAACTGCAGCTAGCAGTCAGCTGAAGTAGCCTGCAGTGCTGCACTCTAACCACTGCGCCACCTCGGCTCTTTTCAAATGTTGATAGAAATAGGGAATGTCAGATTACTGCTAAAAATCATTTCCTTCATCACCAAGAATAATGGACCAAGAACAATACTTTAACAACAGCTGCACAGCTACAATTTTCTCATGCAATGATATTCTGCTCTTCTTCAGGCACTGGGGGGGGGGGAATGTATAGATAGGTACTCTAATTCAGTACAGGTAGTCCTCAATATACGACAATAATTGAGCCCAGAATTACATTCATAAGTCATGCTGATCATTAAGTAGGTCATCATATGACCAATTCACTTTTACAACATTTTTTTCTGGCGGTCGTTAAGCAAATGCTTCAGTTGTTAAACAAATATTACAGTAGTTAAGTGAATACCGTAGTCATTAAACGAACCCATTGTCTGTATTTATTTATTTTTTGCCAAAGACCAGAAGTAAACACTGCAAAAAACATAATCTGTGATCACATGACCATGGGATGCTTCAAATGGCCATAAACATGGACTAGTTGCTGAGTGTCCACAATACGATAATGTGACTGCAGGGGTGGGTCAGCCATCAGATCTTCTAATCCATGTTGTAACTATCTTTTTTTTGGGCGGGGGGGTCTGTTGTAACTTTGAATGGTTACTAAGCAACCAATCATAAGTCAAAGAGTACATATAAACAAAATATCTTCTTGCTGGTTAAATTTACCTTGTCACATGGTTTGGAAGCTGATAGATTCTCCAGCTATGTGTGGTGCAACAAGTAAAATATTTAGAATATAACATTTATGGCCTTTCTCAGTTGCTACCTTCTGCTTGCCTGTGTAAAGCCATGAACTGGGGGAGGGGGATGAAGGGGGGATGCTTGGGGAAACAAAAGTAAGTGCTGTATCTCCTCGAGACACTGCCTTAAGCTGGAAGGAGAGAGCTGCATACCAAACAGTCAGCACTTGGACTGACTGTTATGAAAACATTTGAGCCTCATTGGTTATACTGGGATGGGCACAGAGGTGGGTTCCTCCCAGTTCGCACCGGTTCTATAGAACTGGTAGTAAACCGGTGGTGATGTCACAGAGCCGGTTCCGTGGACGCCACCATCTTTTTTTGGAATTTTTGGGGGGGGATTTTTTTTTTTTTGAATTTTTTGCTGGTTTTTGCTTCTGTGCATGCACAGAAGCCGAGTTTTCGGCACTGCACATGCGCCGCCATCTTGTTTAGGCTTTTTTTGCTATTTTTTCTTGTTTTGCTTCTGCGCATGTGCAGAAGCCGAGTTTTCAGCACTGCACATGTGCGGCCATGCGGCGCACAATGCGCGTGCAGCCATGCGGCGCGGGAGGAAGCGAATCGGTGGCGAGGTAAGTTAGAACCCACCCCTGGATGGGCAATGAGAAATAGTTAAAGGAGGGGAAAGTAGAACTTAGGGATTTTGGCGCACGATTTTCAGTTCTGGCTTTGCAATACTGCAATACATTTGATCTCTAATAAACTACACCTTTCTCAACAAATGGAGCCAAGAATTGTTTCTATTTAGTGGCTTAAGTTGTGGCAGGTCCAACGGCCTTTTCTAATGTTATCCTGGAAAATAAATTATAAATGGATCATAAAAGATCAATTATAATTACATATGTGGCATTACTTTTCTGAGTTGATTTGCTATTAATATAAATTCTTTTGTTTCTAAGGGGCAAAAGGGGCTGGATAAGCTCAACTATTTTTAAGAGTATAAATATCTGATCACACTTAAAATAAATTTATCAATTCCTCTACGCATGTATAATTACTTTAAGGAATTGGTAAGATGAAGCATGGGAGCCAGTGAGATGAATTATAATACTATAGCTCAAAAAAAACAAACAGATAGTATTCCCAAGCTATGCTAACAAGTACTAGAGTAAGCTTTTAATGGAGCAAATATTGATGTTACCCAAATTAAGCTTTGCTTGGATGACATCCAGCTCCCTAGAGCTCCAGTTACAGGGTCCATAGCTCTAACAGATAAGATTTTGTAGGATGCAGTTAAAGAGACAATTGCCTTTTAAATTATCAGTGATCCTTTGAGAAAAGTGGCTTGTGGCAGAATGTTATAAACATGTATTTTAAACATATATTTTTTAAAAATACAAGCATGTAATTGTATGTAATGAATGTTTTAAAAAGAAAATATGAATGCTGGAGTACAGAACCATCTGAATTCAGTTAGGTCAATTTATTTCAGACTAAGTGGATCAAAAGTTCAGCAATAGGTGAAGTTAAAAGTACTGGCAAACATGTTGTAAGGCTGCTAAATGGACATTAAAGGTGAAAAATGTGTTAAAATAAATACAGATATAATTATATAATTTGTATAATTGTACAATTTCTCAACCATTCAGATATTCACAGTGGTGGGATTTTTTAACAACCGGTTCTGTGGGCATGGTTTATTTGGGGACGTGGCTTGGTGGTCATGTGACTGGGTGGGTGTGGCTAGCTGGTCATGTGACCGGGTGGGCATGGCTAGCTGGTCATGTGACCAGGTGGCCGTGGCTACATGCATAGGGACTACTCAGAGGGCTGAAAAAGTGAATTATGACTGGTTCTCACACTTACGACCAGTGCTCGCACTCATGTCCATCCTCACATTTATGCCTGTTGCAGCATTCTTAACAACTGTGTTACTCATTTCACAATTGTGGTGCTTCTCTTCACCACGGTGACAAGATAGGGCACAAAACGTAACATGTGAGGACAGTCGTAAGTACGAGGACCAGTCAAAAATCACTTTTTCAGCCCTCTGAGTAGTCCCTATGTGCACCCGATGTGGCCAGGTGGTCATATGACCGGGTGGGTGTGGCCAACTCGACGTCACTCACATCGAGGGGTGCTTCTCCTCGCCTGGCCTCTCGTGACCATGGGGATGCTGCAATGGTCGTGTGAAAAATGGTCATAAGTCACTTTTTTCAGTGCCATTGTAACTTTGAATAGTCACTAAATGAACTGTTGTAAGTCAAGGATTACCTGTACAAAAATACAAAAAGCTTCTTTGCTGCAAAAAGCTGCCCTAAATACCAATCGTTAGATTAGAAATACCTGCAAGCTGGAGTTACAAATCAGGCAGGGTGCCAGAGCACCTTGAGGAATTAAAATAGTTAAAATGCAATGATAACTATCAGCAGCCAACTCTTGCTCATAAAGTGAAACCCTTTAGTAGAGAGGTCATTTAAGCTCTCCAGAAAGAGCACACCCAGGAGAAGCAATCCTTAGATCCATTTGCACCACTTAAAGATACCAGCTGGTCTCACTCACCTCATAAGATATCCTAAGGAAATCATCCAGATTTAAGGAAAGATCACATGCCCC
>QLTV01000591.1:141981-153519 GCA_003457575.1 Thermophis baileyi | reverse complement strand
GGAGCAAACACAGTAGCTGTTGCTTGTTAAACCAATTACCAGAACAAGTAGACACAGGAACTAGCCAGATTTCTGAAGCTGCTTCTTTTCAGGAACAGAGATTAACATTTTTCCTTCCAAACAAAGCTGAATAGGGAAAATTATCCCATCAATGAACACAGGATTAAACATCACCAAGCACAGAATTAAACTTCACCAAAAACCAGTTTTAGACGAAAAGTCAGAAAGTGTATGTAAACTCACGTTTGAATGTCAATCTTTCTAGCTAGCCAAGAAGCCTTGCTGAATGTCACTCATCTGGGTTCCTTGTCATTAAAAGCTTCTTTCTGGCAGCTCTATGCTGGAAGAACTCCAACAGGGGAGTATTTCCTCCCAACAGCAGTGTAAAAAGCTTAAAACAACCCTTCCCCTCTAAGAAAGTCAAGCAAAGAAAAAAAAAGTACCAGCGAAGAAAAAAAAAAACTCCGGAGACAGTAACTGCCAAGAATGTAATAAGGGTTAACGGAGAGGCAGTTTCTGTAAGCAGGGCAATAAAGATTAGGCTATAGAAACAACAACAGAATGTTGCAATTCCTTACAGGATTAACCCTGTAAAGTGGAAAAAAACAAAAGGAGATTTCTTCTAACATTTCTCCGAACTGCTTAGAAAGTTAACAACCGGTTCTAGAGAACCTGTTAGAACCGGTAGAATCCCACCTCTGGATATTCATCAAGACATAAAATGTCTCTCAGTTTTTGCAGAACAGAAAGAATACAATATTGTCGTATAAGACAATGATTATATTTACTAATTAAATTTACTTTGAAATGTTCTGAATATTACTTACAAAATAAGATACAAAACTAAGAAATTTATACTCTCTCCATTTTGAAAATACATGCAATATAGCAAGGGATCTGCTATATTGTGTCTTCTTGTATAACTAAGACTGATAAATCATATAGCTGTAAAAAAAATTAAAAATTGTTTGAATTAATAATGGCAACTATGATAAATGATAAAATATTCTGAGACTGTGTCAGTATGTAGCAGTATTACTCTTTCTAAGTAATAGGATTTGATCCATGGTCTGTTAATTGATTTTAGGTTGTAGAGAATAGTTAAAGCATGCTTAAGATAAAAATAACACTTGGAATAGTTTTGGTCGCCACAATGTAAAAAGGATGTTGAGACTCTAGAAAGAGTGCAGAGAAGAGCAACAAAGATGATTAGGGGACTAGAGGCTAAAACATATAAAGAATGGTTGCTGGAACTGGATATGTCTAGTCTGATGAAAAGAAGGACTAGGGATGACATGATAGCAGTGTTCCAATATCTCAGGGGCTGCCACAAAGAAGAGGGAGTCAAGCTATTCTCCAAAGCACCTGAGGGCAGGACAAGAAGCAATGGGTGGAAACTAATCAAGGAGAGAAGGAACTCAGAACTAAGGAGAAATTTCCTGACAGAGAGAGCAATCAACCAACGGAACAGCTTGCCTTCAGAAGTTGTGGGAGCTTCATCACTGGAAGCTTTCAAGAAGAGACTGGACTGCCATCTGTCAGAAATGGTGTAGGGTCTCCTGCTTGAGTGGGGGGTTGGACTAGATAACCTACAAGGTCCTTTCCAACTCTGTTAATCTATTAAAAAATGCCAGTGGGCTTTCAAGTCCAAATCACAGAGTGGTCATGACATATAAAGTCCTGTAAAACCTGGCACCAAATCAGATCAAGGACCATCTTACCAACCTGTCCAATTTGGTCTTCTAGACAAGGCAGGGGTGAAATTCAAAATTTTTCCCTACCGGTTCTGTGGGTGTGGCTTGTTGGGCGTGGCAGGGGAAGGATACTGCAAAATCCCCATTCCCTCCCCACTCCTGGGGGAAGGATTTTGCGAAATCTCCATTCCCACTCCACTCTGGGGCCAGCCAGGGGTGGTATTTGCTGGTTCTCCGAACTACTCAAAATTTCCGCTACCGGTTCTCCAGAACCTGTCAGAACCTGCTGAATTTCACCCCTGAGTCAAGGCCTGTTAAGGATTCCTTGAGAAATCCATGGGACAGTGCCAAGATGCCAAGCTTTCTTGACTTCAATCCCCAGTCTGTGAAACGGTTTGTGGTTGATATATGATTGTTCTCTTTGTATTCAGAAAGGTCCTAAAATAATTTTTATCCCAATGGACTTTTGGACCATCGTATGACTTTTGGCTGATATAATCTGTTCCCAGGTTCCACAATTAATCAGTGGAACAACTTGCCTCCAGATGTTGTAAATGCTCCAACACTGGAAGTGTTTAAGATGATGTTGGATAACCATTTGTCTGAAGTGATGTAGGGTATCCTGCCTAAGCAGGGGGTTGGACTAGAAGACCTCCAAGATCCCTTCCAACTCTGTTATTCTATTCTATTCTATTCTATTCTATTCTATTCTATTCTATTCTATTCTATTCTATTCTATTCTATTCTATTCTATTCTATTCTATTCTATTCCATTCCATTCCATTCCATTCCATTCCAAATGGATTTGAGTTGCACTTACTATACTGGCCAAAATCTGTCACGACTGACTAGTAGCGGCTTTGTGGTTAGCAACAAAGCATGGGTTCAGCCAAGGCTGGGTGGCTGTGGTTACCTAGTGTCAGTAATGGCATCTCAAAAATTGCAGTGTGAACTGATATTTCATATATTCCTTCTCAATTCCTTCTCGACAACACTTGCTGTTTTTGAAACATTGCATGCAGACATTGGATCCCCCACCCCAAAAAACCCATTATTGTATATCAGGAACAAAAAGAAAAATGCAACCCCTAATTACCTTAAGAAAAACACTGCTGCAAGTTGTATTTCTGCCTGCTATGTTGGAAGCTTGATAAAAAGCAGAATTAATAATGCTTAAAAGGAAAGCTTACATCAGGGGAATTTGCATTTTAAAAGTCTTTCTCTGGGACTATGCACATCAAAAAACAAGGTATTTTTCATTAGAAAATAAAATTTGTTTAAAAAATATTTCGTATTAACAATTAAACAAGGCCTAGTGTTTTAAGCTATTACCTGCTACAGAATTGGGAAATTGTGCCTTCCAGATTGGTCACTATAGTCCTCATGGCCAAAGTGTCAGTGGTGTCTGATATGGGTCACTGCTCAGATCTACCCTATTTTTTTTTTATTCAGCACACTGTCACTGAAATATAACTTTTGGTTATTATGGCAAACAACAAACAGTACTGTTATACTCCATAGCATATTTTAATTCATTTTATCAATTTAATGTGTGGCTAAAGGAGTGGTGTAAAAGGGAAGGCTTTGGTTTTATTAGTCATGATGTCTGCAGCTGGTCCAATGAAAAACTGTACAAAAGAGATGGTTTGCATCCATCAAAGAAAGGGACTGAGTTACTTGGTATTAAATTCACAGATTTCCTGGATAAACATTTAAACTGAACAGCGGGGACAGAGAATTAAGTGATACAGAACATTTCTGTCCCCAGCAATCTAAAATTAATAGGGTTATCAGTGCATGCAACATAGATGTGTGTGCGGGTAAGATTATCAGCCATGCTGTAAAGCAAAACCAAGCATTTAACAGTGAGTGCCATACAATGTGCACTAATCAAACAGGTGGCAAGAAAGTAGGGTTAAAAGAAATAGACCAAATAAAAGAGGAGGTGGAGTTGCACTATATATAAGAAATAACTACATCTCTACAGAAATAGAGCACAACAATAATGAAAATTATCTTGAATGCATTTGGGTCAATATTAAAGGGGGGGGGGGAAATGACATTGCCATAGGTCTATATTATAGGCCACCCAACCAAACAGAGGAAGTAGATGAACTTTTTGCTAGTCCGCTAACTAAGGTATGTAGGAAGCACATCACAATAGTAATGGGGGATTTTAACTACCCTGACATCAACTGGGAGACAAACTCTGCATCACGTGGAAGATCCAACAGGTTCCTAACAAACCTAGCAGACAACCTTGTTTCCCAAAAAGTAGAGAAGGGAACAAGGGGATCAGCCATACTGGACCTAATTCTCACTAACAGAGATGAAATGATAGAAGGTGTTGAAGCTACAGGAACCTTGCGGGCAAGTGATCATGCAATCTTGGAATTCAACATTATGCAAACACAAGCAGTAGAACAAAGTCAAACTAGAGTCTTGGACTTTAAGAGAGCTAATTTCAATAAACTTAGAGAGAGCTTGGGAAGGATTCCATGGACGAGAATCCTCAAGGGGAAAACAACTCAAGAAGCTTGGGAAATTTTGAAAAGTGAGATTATAAAAGCCCAGTCTAGCACAATACCAATGAAGAAGAAAAAGAATAGGTCTCAAAAGAAACCAGCATGGCTGCATAAAGAACTATTCTATTCTATTCTATTCTATTCTATTCTATTCTATTCTATTCTATTCTATTCTATTCTATTCTATTTTCTATTCTATCAGACTATCCAACATACATACATACATACATACATACATACCGTATTTTTTGGAGTATAAGACGCTCCAAAGTATAAGACGCACATAGCTTTTGGGGAGGAAAACAAGAAATCTGCCTCTGCCTCCCACCAATTTGCCTCCTTGCAGCAAACAGCAAACAGCCTGTTTCAGTTTCAGCACAGCCTGATTAGCACAAGAAAAAAAAATCTGCCCTTGCCTCTGCCTCTGCTTCCCAGCAATTTTCCTCCTTGCAGCAAACAGCAAACAGCCTGTTTCAGTTTCAGTTTCAGCACAGCCTGATTAGCACAAGCAGCTGATTGTCAGTTGGATCGGCCTCCTGACAATCAGCTGTTTCAGGCTGCAGGCATTGCCATAGCCTATCGCCGCCTTCGCACCCCCATTTTCGGCCTCAGCATCCAGTTTTCATCCTCCCCGCGCCCCATTTTCAGTCTGTTCCGGGTGGCGGGGATCGGAATGGGCGGAAAATGGGGCACACAGAGGCCAAAAATGGGACACAGAGGCCAAAAATGGGGCGCATGGAGGCGGCAATAGGCAATGGCAATCCCTGCAGCCTGAAAGAAGCTGATGGTCAGGAGGCCGATCCAACCAACAATCAGCTGCTTGTGCTAATCAGGCTTTGCTGATGCTGAAACTGAAACAGGCTGTTTGCTGTTTGCTGCAAGGAGGCAAATTGCTGGGAGGCAGAGGCCAAAGGGTGGGGGCCAGTGGGTGGGCGGGGCTACATTCAGTGTATAAGACACACCCAATTTTTCACCCTCTTTTAGGGGGGAAAAGTGTGTCTTATACTCCGAAAAATATGGTGTGTGTGTGTGTGTACACACACATATATATGTGTGTATATAATTATAATTATAGAACACCACAGCTTGATTACCAGTATATTTCAAGTGCAATTCAAGGTAGTGATTGCCACCTTTGTGGCTTCCAGTTTTTTCCATCTGTCCAATCTGGTCTGGCAGTTTTGGTCCCATCCACCAAAGATAATCAGTTAGCAGGAGAGATGTCTTTTCTGCTGTAGTGCCTGGCCTCTGAGATTAGGGTGACCCTGACCCTACAGGCCTTTTGGAAGACCTTGAAGACCTGGTTATGTTTCCAGGCTGGTATTCCCAAGTGTGTGAAAAGCCTTATTCCTGGTTATGCTGATACCAACAAATTATATTATTTCAGATGCGGTGGCTCAGCAGTTTAAAGTCACTGGAGAAGGTTGGTTTATTGTACTCCAGCAGTTTGAGTTCTAGCACTGCGTGATGGAGTGAGCTCCCAACATTTGCCTCAACTCCTGTCAACCTAGCAGTTCGAAAGTATGCAAATGCAAGTAGATAAATAGGTACCACTTTGGTGAGAACAAAAACTAATGGCATTTCGTGTGGAAGCAGGGTCTGCCCAAATACAAAATTGGAGGAGAAAAGCCCCAGATGATGCCAACTCTCCTGCAGAATACTGTTAGCCACTCTGTGTGGAGCTATTTTGCCCCGTGGTGCACCTTGGACAGTGCATGAGGGTGAACTGAACATGCTAGCAATCTTAGGCACGGCCGCGCAGCGATTTCCAATGTCAGAGGGAACATTGTTGCGTGGCCGCAAACCTGACAGGAAATCGCCACACAGCAGTTTCTAACTGCCGCGCAGCGATTTCCAATGTTAGAGGGAACATTGAACTGGACCTGATTTTTCTTCCTACAAAATGATGCACTGTGAGTTTCTAAATACAGCTAATTTACACACATACACACACAAATGGCAAGTAGAATTGTGACTTCTTTATCACAATTATGGAGTTCTGTATAATTGTTCTAAGAATAATCAATAAATTATGGAGAATGATTGAATGAACATGGAATATGGGAAGAAGTGGACAGGAAGTAGATTTGATTCTTGCAGACAGACTAGGACAGATGAGTTGACAGAGAGAAAGAGAAACTAATCTTTAGCGGGAGCCTCCATTTCTTGGGAGTTGTCCAAAACTTTGAGTAACAGATTTTATCTCATTAACCATCACATAAGTTCCTGCAGAATAAGAAAACCTACTAGGACCCAGGCCTCCTAATGTCTATACAACAGGCCAGGGGTTGGTTCCAACTTACCTCACTGCCGGTTCGCTCCCTCCTGCACCACGTGGGCGTGCTGCGTGGGCGTGCCGCGTGGGCGGGCATGCTATGCATGCGCGCGCATGCGCAGTAACAAAAAATCTGGGGGGAAAAAAAGAAATCCGAAAAAAAGATGGTGACCGCATGCACAGTGCCGGAAGTCAGCTTCTGCGCATGCTCAGAAGGAAAAAATAAAATAAAATAAATGCAAAAAAAATAAATTCAAAAAATTCAAAAAAAATTCAAAAAAAGATGCCGGCCCCCACGGACCGGCACCGACCGATCCGGTTCGGTGACATCATCATGACATCACCAGCGGGCCGCTACCAGTTCAGGAGAACCGGTCCGAACCGGGAGGAACCCACCCTTGCAACAGGTTGCAGATAAATGATTATGGATTTGCAGTCTCAATATAGGCAAAAGGTTGAGAAGAAAAAAGGCTTAAATTGTTAAGCATAGAAAAAGTTTCATAGGCAAAATATGAAGAAGTTAGCAGTTTTAAATATACACAGAAATTCAAGTTAACATAGATGTTTTGCTTTGGCACAATTTAAAAAGGAAGCTACTTTTTGCTATCTACTTTAGCAAATGCAAGTGACACAGTGCTATATTTTGAAGCTGATTGGTTGACACTCATTTCACTTACATTTTTATTCCATGAGTAATTTCAGTGTTACAATCATACTGAGAGTAAGGCAAAATATTGGTATAAAAGGATTACAGAATAGACTCCTACTGAAAGTAGAACAGCATCATTTTAGGTATAAAGGTCACAATCATTATTTGAACAAAAGCATAAAATTTCCATTGTTATTCATTAATCTGGTTAGCATCATCTATTTCTCCTGCAGCAGCATAAGACAAAGGTCATATCTTGCAGGTATCTTCCTCTATCATGTCCACTATCAAACCTTGCCTGCTACATACTCTTACAATATCCAGGTGAAATTGTGATAGGTAGGTAGGGATTGTGTTGGTACATATATACAATGCTGCAGAAAGAAATAAAAAAAAATGATTATTATAGGATTCATACAAAAGTCCAATCTACCATTTCTTTCTTTCTTTCTTTCTTTCTTTCTTTCTTTCTTTCTTTCTTTCTTTCTTTCTTTCTTTCTTTCTTTCTTTCTCTTTCATATAAATGTATTTATCTATTAAATTTATTGACCTCCCATCTTACCACAAGATAACTCTGGGCGGTTTACAATATTAAAAAGATAAAATATTGCAAAACCTATACGCAACCAAAAAATAAATAATCCTAACTAAAAGGTAGAGCAAGAGGGAGTAGGATGAGGCCAAATGGTCGTGAACATTTTCTAGGCAACAGTGCTCAACAGTCATTCATAAGGAATTGTATTCAAAATCTACAGTGCTTCAGTTGTAAGTAGAGAACACACATTTTGTAACTGCAAGGAGTGGGAGTGTTAGAAAGTTTTTTTTTTCCTAACAAGCATTGCAATTATAAGGTCTACATGCTACCATGATCACTTATTTATATTTTCTGACTGCAAATTGCCACTGTGAATGTACACTATCTTTCTTGGCCACAAACGGAACCCACAATTGCTGAAAGGCCCTGTATAAAAGCAGAAAAAAAACCCTAGAATTTTCAAGGAAAATAATATCAGAAAAAAGAAGTTTTTGTAATTAAGGCAGTCATCAGGCTGATTGGATACTATTTATACTTAAGTCTATGAATACTTGGCCAGTGGGAGTCTGATAACTTCAAATCAGCGCCTTTCTTCAAATTCAAACATATCATATTGCTTTACATTCCTATAATTTGGTAACTCTACTCAAAACAAATGCACAATTACTGTTTTCTATGGCAATTTGCATTAATTCTGGCCTACCAGTTTAGAAGAGCTGTAAATAACTAAGATCATATGGTAATCTGAAACTCATAGATGCATCCAGTAATTAAAACTAAAATTACGATTCAACAGATGTAATGATATGTAATTATTAATAACCTCATTACAGGAGATGATAGATGCAGAAGCTTGCCCATGATAATTATTTCCTAAAGAAAAGAGGTGTTGTTAAGCGGCTAAGCAGTTGATGACACAGAAAATTATAAATAATAGAAATCGCATCCAAATTAATTCTAGATTAGAAAACCAAAATAGCTTATATGTAATAATAGGGTAGTTGTTTTTCAACACTGAATAGCCACAATAATCTTTTGAAGGCTGCTAAAAAAAAATTATGCTTTTTTTTTAAAAAAAAGTGTTTAATTGTATCTCAACAGTAGTCTCAACTGAATTAAATTTATATCTGGATCTAGATGTAGCCCAAACTGCTACCAGTGCTTCATTTTCAGACTGCATATGTTTCCTTCTCAGAAATCAAAGTTGATGTATTATTTAAGTGTTTTATTTAAATGTGATTGATGATTTGGTGATATATTTAAATATTAATATTTAATATTTCTGTTGGCAGAATATCACTGTTTTGATCCTGAAATGCATTCATCTGCATTCCTGCAGGTTGTTGATGTTTATTATTAATTTGGGGGACAGATTATTCCTTTCTTGCATAAAGATCTCTATGGTTGTGAAGAAACTCATTTTTTTCTCATCTTTTTTTGTCATGAAAATTTCAATAACATTTTCATTGGCTTCACCAATGAATCCAGTATCTTTCAGAATGCTTAATTTGTAATATGACAGCATTTTTGCCCAATATACCCCTCTCCTCATAAGTTTCATTTAGGAATAAATGAATATAGAGGAGTAGAAGAATAACAGTAATAAACCACATAGCTATTTCCAAAAGAACATGACCTTTTACTATTAGAAAGACTTTATCACGTATTTTGTTATATACAGACGATAATGATGAAGATTGTCATGGAGAGAATTACTTCCTCAATTGAATATGTAATTTTGTCTTGTAAAATTTTATTTTGTCCATTTAATAGGTGATTTTAACTTGCAAAACATTCATATAATCAGGATGTAATTGTAACATTTGCAGAAACAGAAGAGAATTTGGCAACTGAAATACTTAAGTAATAGTGACTGAAATGCTCAATATTTGTTTGAATGTTAAGAAAGCAAAGGAGAACTGACATAGTCATACTCCACTTTGTATTAAGGCCGCAGCTGTGGAGGTGGTCAATATTCTTAAGTATCTGGGGGTGCAGATAACTAACAATCTGACTTGGTCTCTTCATACGTTATCTTTAGTAAAGCGTGCAAACCAGCATTTGCATTTCCTGCATTGGATGAGGAAAGCACATTTTCTCCTTCTGTCCTGGCTACTTTTACAGAGGCACAATTGAGAGCGTTTTAACAAACTGCATCACCATTTGGTTTGATAGCAGCAGTGCCTCAGATAGAAAGTCCATTCAGAGAGTGGTAAGGACAGCTGAGAAGATTATAGTAAGCTTGCTTCCTGTTGTTCAGGATACTGTTTATAAGCGCTATGTGCTTAGAACTTGAAGCATTGTTAGAGACCCCACACACCCATTTCATGGTCTGTTTCTGTTGCTCCCTTCTAGGAGGAGGTTTCAAAGTATCTACAGTATAGTATTTATCTATCTATACTAGATTCTGTAGCGGCTTTGTTTCTTATGCTGTCTTTAAATTTGCAGGATTCCCTTTTTTTTTTTTTGCCATGTATATGTATACATTCAAACTAGACCATGATGTTTCTCTGTGTCATATATGTATGTGTATGTGGATATATGCATAATGGTTATCTTTTGAGAGCTGAATGCAACAAAATTTCATTTTAATATATGCTGATTAGTGTACATTTAAAGTGACAATAAAGTTTTATTCTATTCTATTCTTGTCATTGCTTTTACTGTATAAATTATTTGATTCCTTAGAGAAGATGGTGCTATAGCATTTTAAGAGGACCAAACTTTAATTAATGTCATCTTTCCACCATCAAAACTGCTGTGATGGTGCAATTCACAATTTCTAGAAGCCATCATCAAGTGTACCTGATGGAAGTTGAAGTCAGACTAATAAAAGCATTGCATCCTCCACAGTACAATGTGTGAGTCTAATAATTTTGGTGGAATAGGGATTGCTTTAGTATTTTCTTCATGGTGTAATGTTACTCTCAGGGGTGGGTTCTAACTTAACTCACTGCTGGTTCGCTTCCTCCCATGCCACATGGCTGTGCCTCATGGGCGCGTATGCGCTTCATGCACTTCATGCGCAGTGCAAATAAAAAAATGCCAAAAATAAGATGGCGATGCATGCGCAGTGCCGGAAACTTGGCTTCTGCGCATGCGCAGAAGAAGAAAAATTCCAAAAAATTCCAAAAAATTTCAAAAAAATTCAAAAAAAGTTGGCGGCGCCCACGGACCGGCACCAACCGAACCAGATCGGTGATGTCATCGTGACATCACCAGCTGGTCACTACCGGTTCGGGCGAACCGGTCCAAACCGGGAGGAACCCACCTCTGGTTACTCTTCTTAGAAGACAATATCCAGAAAAGGGCCCAATCTTAACTAGGAAAGCAAGAGGAGGTAAAGGATCAAAGTTTGCACCTCTCTGTTAAGGAATTGTGCAGAGTAACCTCTGGGCCCTGAAGGTTTGCACAGTTCACCATAATGTTGCAGTAGATATGAGTAATGATTCAGTCAATACACAGATACATTAAAGTGTATAAAAGTAGTTTACTTAAAGAGATAGCACAGTCCAAATAACAGTCCGAATCATACATGTTCTATCAGTTAGTATTCAGAAGTACAGCAGTCTTCTTACCAGCCGTTCTTTGTCTTAATCAACAAACAAAGATTCTCTACTATCACAGATAGCTAGCTACACACAGAGCTTACTTTCAGACACGAAGTCACTCAGCAATGAATCAGCAAAAGAGAGAGAACTAACCATGTTCTCTAGCTCCCTCTTATGGCCGTTACTGCCAGTCAGAATGCACCAATGCATTTAAAGCAATATTACATATATACATATAAACAGTGATTTGTGGCTTGTTTATATTAACCAACCCAACCATTTGGACAGAGTCCTAACAATCTTTCTCCT
>QLTV01000591.1:126957-139484 GCA_003457575.1 Thermophis baileyi | reverse complement strand
GACCCATTTTTTTGCCGGTAAACAAGGCCCAAGGTCTGCTTTTTGTGGCCTCTGAGCATGTGCAGTGATGCCAACTCATTGGGGTGTCATGACAGGTGCATAAAGGAGGGGCTTTGTTAAGGAATTGTGCAGAGTAACCTCTGGGCCCTGAAGGTTTGCACAGTTCACCGTAATGTTGCAGTAGATATGAATAATGATTCAGTCAATACACAGATACGTTAAAGTGTATAAAAGTAGTTTACTTAAAGAGATAGCACAGTCCAAATAACAGTCCGAATCATACACGTTCTATCAGTCAGTATTCAGAAGTACAGCAGTCTTCTTACCAGCCTTTCTTTGTCTTAATCAACAAACAAAGATTCTCTACTATCACAGATAGCTAGCTACACACAGAGCTTACAGACACAAAGTCACTCAGCAATGAATCAGCAAAAGAGAGAGAACCATGTTCTCTAGCTCCCTCTTATAGCCGTTACTGCCAGTCAGAATGCAACAATGCATTTAAAGCCATATTACATATATACATTAAACAGTGATTTGTGGCTTGTTTATATTAACCAACCCAACCGTTTGGACAGAGTCCTAACACTCTCCATGCTAGATTTCAAAATGATTGATTGATTGATTGATTGATCAAATTTATATAGCTGCCTATCCCATCAAAAGCAACTAAACAATATAATCTGCCTATTATCCTTATCTGAGAGCAAAATAATATGAATTCTAGTATACCTTTAAAGAAACAGTTTGGAGGGGAGATGATTAGATAGATGATAGATAGATAGATAGATAGATAGATAGATAGATAGATAGATAGATAGATAGATAGATAGATAGATAGATAGATATGGAGAGAGAGAATGAGAGAGATTCATTCTATGGAAACTCCACTTATAACAGCAATAATATGGTATGCCCATTACTCTACACTTGAACTATTACTGTTACCTCAGTAAGGTATAGTATCTAATCAGTGATCAGCCACCAACACACATTCTTCAATACTGGAACATTATCTTCCCCCCAATATTGCATTTCTCTCAAACTGTTCACTTGCTCGGGTATCAAAGGATGGAAAGAGTCAAATATGTCTTTATAACCACAGACCATGTTTTATGGCCATAGGCAACAGAATCAGTAAGCATAAGGCAGCCCACTAGGAATGCTGGCAATAAACTGAACTGAAAGGTGTAGGAGGCATTGGATTGAATAGGCTAGCATTAAGGTTATCCTGCCTGGTGCTTTGTCTACTACCAACATTCCTACCAACGAAAACTAAGATTGCCAGATATTTCTATCAGTGTTTAAAAAAATAAATGCTTCACCAATACCTTCCAGAGCTAGGCTTATCCCAACATCTGCTTATCTTCAACTAACTTTTTGAGTAACTGATAGCTATGAACAACTTGTTGGCATATGTCTGTTCAACCTCTGGCTGTGAAGAGTCATGAGCTGTGTTTCAGCTATTATTCTTTGCAACAAACCACTGGAGGGAAATTTTGGACTGTAAAGGTGGAAGAGCCTTGTCAAGCCACCATCATACTAAAAGAATGTGCCTGCTGATAGCCTTGCTAGACATGTGATACATGATGGAGAGACCACCATCAGCAATACAATTGCTCCCAGTTACAAAGTAGAATACGCTAAGCTGTAGCTGGGAAAAGGTGGCTGAACCATTCAGCAGACATTCCATCTGCTAAAGGAGCAGCCAGACCCCTACTTCTGGCATAAGATTATATTGGATAAGAGGAAAATGTTTGGTGTCATGTAGAAAAAATATAGACAATTAGCTTGATTGACAGAACACACTATTCTGTGCTTCTTGAGTGATTCAGAGAAAGGCAAAGGCAAACCTGCTACTGTTTTGAGCTGCCGGTCCATGGGTAGTTCTGGCAGCAACTGTCAGATGGTGAGCAGAGAGTGTCAGAAAAAAAGAAAGACAGAAGGAAAGACAAAGTGGATATATTGCAGTGGGCAAGCATAAGTGAATCAGAGGTGGGTTCCTCCGGGTTTGGACTGGTTCACTCGAACCGGTAGTGACCCACTGGTGACGTCACAATGATGTCATGGATCCGGTTCGGTTGGTGCCGGTCCGTGGGCGCCGCCATCTTTTTTTGAATTTATTTTATTTTTTTGAATTTTTTTTTAATTTTTTTGCATGAGGCGCGCCCATGCGGCGTGGGAGGAAGCGAACCGTCAGCAAGGTAAGTTAGAACCCACCCCTGAAGTGAATCCATGAATTTCAAGCATTAGCTCCAAATATTAATTGGTCAACAATTCCAAAGGATAAAGGGGGAAAAGTTACCCAAATCAGATGTGCTACTTCAGTTTTTCTTTACTGAGTTTTGCAAGCAGGATGAGCTGACAAGAATCTAAAAGGCTATAAATCTGACTGCAGCTGACATTTTTTAGATTCTGAGTAATGTTAATAAAAATCATGGCTGTTCCACTGATAAGTCTCAGCTGTAATACACATTGTCAGGAACAGTATCTTTGGTGACCTCTGATAATATGATTGTGACAGAGCATTCGGGCAAAGTTGCTGAGGCAAGCAAGAAACAGTCTGAAAGAGCAATTTATTCCTCATCTCCCAAAATACACACGTGCGCGCGCGCACACACACACACACACTTATACAAACAAGTATTCTTCTCCCTCTGGGTGAAAGGAATCATGAGACCTTTATCACTACTAATTGATCAATTATCTCTCTTTACAAATACTAACCTGATAGATCCACATTTCTAAATAAACAAAGCAATTGAAAAACAAAATATAAAGTTGTATAAACTTATTGAATATCTGAATGAATACATATAAGCTAAATTCTCAGCCACCCTTAGCTTGGAAATGGAGTTGGGCTTGTCTTCTGCTATGTCTCTGAAATATGAAAATATATCCATTTGCAAGTCATGAAGTAAACAAAAAAGAGAAACACTAACTTTCATATATACTCACAGAGATCTATAATTGGAGATCTTTCTTTCTTTCTTTCTTTCTTTCTTTCTTTATTTATTTACTTATTTATTTTTTATTTATTTATATTTCACATTTCTTAACAGCCCATCTCCCTCAGAGAGATTATTTATAGTTGCTCCTCCTCCTCCTGATCTGTACCACTATAAAGTCTAATGCCACTGGTTAAGTTTTATTTGCGGGGATGGTTAGCTGAAGATGTCATTCCCATAGCAAAGTGCCAGTGAAGTTAAATTTCAAGTAATAATAAGAAAACTGCTCCAGTTCTTGATACAGATTTTGTAATTTTTCCTGGATCAAGGTCCACATTTATTGTTTCGTGTTGGCAAGAGAGAAGAAGCAATGAAAAGCCTTTATTTTATGCCTGAGAGAAAATCTGCCAAAGCACGCCTGTTGAGATAGCAGGTGCAGAGGCTAATATTGCATTTATTGATTAATTCTAAAATCAAACATTTTACATACTTGAGAAATTTTAATTCACAATAAGCTTGACAAAATGATAGAAGGAATCTTAGCATTAATTAAATCTGGCTAGGCAAATGCTTCTTCTGATTTTGTATGTATCATGCTGTGGACTCATCCTTGTGTATGATCCTTGGATGTTACTTAAGTACTGTATGCCATATCAGTTGCTAGTAGGTGTGTTTGGCTGAATGTGAGTGGTTAGCTATGGCTGTGATTGTTAAGACCTACCGTACTTGATTTATAATGAGATTCTCCAGTCACAAACCATATAAATGCTTTTACAAACTCTTTAAGAATGGTTTTGTTGGATCAAAATAGGGATTTTTATTGTCAGCATCAGTGTCCAACTATAGCATTGTAGATGCTTCTGAGGAATGACAAAGCAAAGCCAAAATGCAAGCATTCTCTCAAGCAACTATAAGATGAAGGAGCATAGGATTTATAGGGATAACAAAATTCATGATTTATTTAGATGCTAAATAGGAGGTTATATTGCAGGCAGGGAGGAATATATTGAAACAAGGGGAGGGAGAAGTGCATTTTTTAAGAAATTACAGGTAGTTCTCGACTTATGACCACAGTTGAGGCCAAAATTTCTGTTGCTAAATGAGACAGTTGTTCATTGAGTTTTGTCCCATTTTATGACCTTTCTTGCCATAGTTAAGTGAATCACTGCAGTTGTTAAGTTAGTAACACTGTTGTTAAGTGAATCTGGCTTCCCCATTGCCATTGCTTGTCAGAAGGTCGCAAAAGGTGATCACATGACTCAGGGACATTTCAGCTGTCATAAATATGAGACATTTGCCAAGCATCCAAATTTTGATCATGCAACCATGGGATGCTGCAACAGTTGTAAGTGCAAAAATGGTCATAAGTCACTTTTTTCAGTGTCATTGTGACTTTGAACAGTGACTAAACGAACTGTTGTAAGTCAAGGACTACCTGTAATAGATTTGTCCAACTTCAGTCTGTGATATCCGATTCTCTCTTGCAATTTTTCTTTAAAATAACTTCCCTGTAGTCATTGTATCCTGGTGTTTTAAATAATGTTTATACACATTATGTAGTCATGTATGATGATCCAATATGCCCATTTTTGGAGAGGACAATTCTAGAATCGGCAATACCAGTAAGTGTAATGATGATAATGGCAATGAAGAACTTAAATCTTTTCACGCATTTCCCTGCACTGTTACATTAACAGCCTCAAAAAATAGTCCTTCTTTACAATGAAAATCATTTATCTATGGTTTTACATGAAGTCTTAACTGTTCAGCCATCGCACCACCCTAAATTAGAAAGCTGAGGGCTGGGTTCAATCCTGAGCATTGTGCGATAGGGTGAACTCCCATCCTCTCCCTAGATCCTGCCAACCTAAGAGTTTGAAAGCATGCAAATGCAAGTAGGTACCACTTCGGTCAGAAGGTAACAGTGCTTCGTAGCAGCATGCTGGCCACATGATTGTGGAAACGTCTTCGGACAGCACTGGCTCAAAGTCCTTGAAATGGAGATGAGCACTGCCCTCTATAGTCAGCAACAACTAGCAGAGTAAAATACACAGGGACTCCTCTATCTTTACATGAAGTAAACATGGTGATCCACGTTGTCTTGTTCCATTGTGCCTCATCTGTGACAAACAACTTACAAATGCAGCAATGGTTTCAGCCAAATTAAAAAGACACTTGACTACAAATATAACCTCTGGTTATTTTAAATAGCTATTGGAACCACAGAGCAAAGTAAAATTAATGAAATCACAGTCCTTAAAAAAGCCCAAGAAGCAAGTTATTTAGTAGGAGAATTTATTACACACCAAAAGAAAAGTTACTTTGGGTGAGAAAGTAATCATGCTAGCATATAAAATAATAGTGAGAAAATAGCTAGGACTAGATGCAGTACAAAGAATTGAAAAGGTTCTACTACCAAACAGTACAATACTGAGGACATGTCATATGATGCTGAAGAGGTTTGTGTGATAAACTGAAAAACAAGCTTTTCTATCCAAATTAATCAGTCAACAGATTTCATCAATAAATGTCATGTTATGGCATTTATAAATATTTGTAAATCATGGTGAAATTGCCGAGAACTTTTTCTATTACAAAGTACTACATGAAACAAACAAAGGTTGAGATGTATTTAATGTTTTGACTTCATATCTGGAAAAAAAAATAGTCTGTCTTGGAGGAACATCTCCTGATGGTGCTTCATCAATAATTGACTCCATGAAATTTCATTTCCCTTGTAAGAAAAGAAAAAAATCTGATGTTGTCACAACACACTTGCTTTCTTCAGAGACAAACGTTGGTGTCAAAAAGGTCTGGATGATACTACAAAAGTGGTTAACTTTGTTAAACAAAGAACAGTTCACTCAAGAATGCTTTAACAGCTGTGTGAAAGCTTGGACAAAAAGCCCATAAGTCTCCTGCTACACACAAAAATACAGCAGCTCAGCAGAGGAAGAGTTCTCAACAGAGTGTCTGAGCTGAAGGCACGATTGCAAGAGTATTTTTGAGAAAATAGTACAAATAGTCATCAACTTATAACGGTTTGTTTAGTCACTGTTCAAAGTTACAGCAGCACTGAAAACAATGACTTATGACCATTTTTCGCACTTATGACCATTGCAGCATCCCCATGATCACATGATAAACATTTGGATACTTGGCAACTGGTTCATATTTATGAAAGTTGCAGTGTCCTGGAGTCATGTGATCACTTTTTGTAAACTGCTGACAAGCAACATCAATGGAAAAACCAGATTCACTTAACAACTGTATTACTAACTTAAGAATGACAGTGATTCACTTAACAACTGTGGCAAGAAAGGTCGTAAAATGGGGCAAAATTCACTTAACAACTGTCTCTCTTAGCAATAGCAATATCACTTAGCTTCACAGTGCTTGACAGCCCTCTCTAAGCGATTTACAGAGTCAGCATATTGCCCCCAACAATCTGGGTCCTCATTTTACCAACCTCGGAAGGATGGAAGGCTGAGTCAACCTTGAGCCTGGTGAGATTCAATCTGCCAAATTGCAGGCAGCTGTTAGTCAGCAGAAATAGCCTTGCAGTACTGCATTCTAACCACTGCGCCACCGCAGTTAGCAACAGAAATTTTGGGCTCCATTGTGTTTGTAAGTCAGGGACTACCTGTAGTCCACATTTTGCTGAGTGCTTTGAAGATGGAGAATAGTTGCAGAAGCTATCCTACGTAGCAGACAACTTTCATTATATGAAGGAGCTGCACAAGTCCTTGCAAGGCACTGGAAATATGTTTTGACTTCCAGTGACAAGATTCTTGGATATAAAAGAAAATAGCAATAGCAATAGCAATAGCACTTAGACTTATATACCGCTTTACAGTGCTTTACAACCCTCTCTAAGTGGTTCACAGAGTCAGCATATTGCCCCCAACAATCTGGGTCCTCATTTTACCCACATCGGAAGGATGGAAGGCTGAGTCAACCTTGAGCCGGTGAGATTTGAACTGCCGAACTGCAGCTAGCAGTCAGCTGAAGTAGCCTGCAGTACTGCATTCTAACCACTGTGCCACCTCGGCTCATTCCCAAACTGAATGTTTGGGGAAATTACATTGGAAAAGGAAATATTGAAATGTTTCCACTATTGCTTGTGTTTGAGAGTGTGGAAGGATACCAGAAAGTCTCAAAACTATTTGAAAATCATCTACAAAACAAAGCTGATCAGTCCTCTCCCTTTCAACACAAATCTATGACAGGGTGAAGGATCCTTTCTCTGCATCTTCTTCTCAGCTTGAGATCTACGCTTTGAAGATAGAAGGAAAATTTTGTCAGCTACAGTCTGATTGTACACTCAAGATGAGATTCACTGATCTGCCCATGCACAAGTTCTGGATTTCTGTTTCCTGCTATCCTGCTATCCATAGGAAGGCACTGAACACTTTGCTGCAGTTTTAAACTTCTTACACGTGTGAGCAAGCATTTTCTTATTTAACATGCATCAAAGCAAGGACAGAAATTGTGTTATTTCTATGGAAGGTGAAATCCATAAGTGCTTGTCACAAATTTGATACAGAAAACAGCCAAAAAATTTGGTTCAGAGCATAAACAAGCAGAGGTTTCATATTAAAGAGGTAAGCTTCTTCTTTTTTTTAGCTGAAGAACACTGTTCATGCATATAGGCAAACTTAAAAATGAAACAAACACAATAATTTTGTAACCTCTGTTTCCCTGAGGTCTAAAAAACATTTCAAGTGTTCCTCAGGGTCAAAAAGTTGAGAAAGGCTGCTTTAAATCAATAGGACAATGCAAACAAAAGGAGACAGAGGAAATCCTAGCAATAACAACATCCTGATTGGATTTTAGTGGTCAAGAGGTTGAACTATTAACAGCAGTCAGAGAGCAGGGCTAGATGTGATTCACAGTTTGTATGAAATAAAGGTACTTAACATCTTGAAGAAGATAAACAGGAAGAATTTTAAGGAAAGTATACTTGTGTTTAGATAACAGTCAATTTTAGCTGAATTCCATTTGAGACTATTAATCTCTTAGTTGTAAGAGTAAAATATAGTTTGCTCTAGTGATTAAGGTGCTGGCCTAGAAACCAGGGGATTGTGAGTTCTAGTCCCAACTAAGGAATGCAAGTGGGCTGAGTGACTTTGGGCCAGTTGCTCTCCCTCAGCCCAACTCACCTCAGAGGATTGTTATTGTAAGGAAAGTAGGAGGAGGAAAGACTATTAGGTATGTTCACCACATTGAGTTATTTTAAAAAAATAATAAAGGCAGGATAAAAAAAAATCAAATAACTAAATAAATATGTTGGAATGGCTATGGAAAAGCAGGGAAAGAAACTCAAGAGAAAATGATCAAGGAGGAAGAAAATATGGAAAAACAGTTGGCCTTTTGTAAAACCCAAGATGGCCTTGAGTAAAACAAGGCAAATGAGAAGTGCCTTTTCTTTCCTTAAAGCCACATAGTAATGTAGGACAGAGGAGAGTTACAGGAATATAACATAAAATTTCCATAAGGGCATAAATCGTAGCAAGCCTAGTAAATAGTGATCAACCAAATTTATCCATGTCAATTTTATATTGCTACTTTGAAAAATCTGATCATTGTCAGATTTGTCTGTCTTTCTTTTAAGTTACAGAATTTATCTTTTAATGTCATAAGATAAGTGGGAACTGTGGCTAGGAACATGCCATAACTTTTTGCTTCAGTTCTCTTTCTGTAGTCAGCTAGCCTTGCGTCCAAGTTTATGTTTCTTTTCCTCAGAAACTGAGTGGGGAATTCTGGGATTTGAATTCCACACATCTCAAAGTTGTCAACTTTGAAAGATCTACACCTGTTGGTTTAGGATCCCTGAAACCTAAAGCAAGCTTTCTATTAAATTAAGATCCTGCATCTTAGGATGGTTTAATTTCTATACAATTTGAAGAGAAGTTACTTCATATTTTTATTATGAAATATGCCATGAGGATCTGTAACATGTCAACCCTCTTATGATGATTTCAATCATTATGTTAAAGCAGCTTCTATTTACAATTGATGTGCAGGGGGTCAGAGGTCAAAAACAGTCACCATGCCAGCCAGTGCTGTGTATTCAAAGCCCTGCTCCTTTTTATGTGGAGCACACACACAATGCATGCAAAAAAAGGGTCATTATTCTCCCCTCCAATTTGTACACAGGTTAGACAAAATGTCAAGCTTTCTGCTAAAGTTTTAAATCTTTCAGAAACCTTTATTTAGATGTTTAAGTTAAGTCTGGAAAGTTTGGAAGAGTTGTGTTATAAAGATTTAAACACAGAATGAAGAACACATTAATTACACTATTTTGTCTCTTAATGTATGTTTTTATTAGAGAATTGACAGCATTTTTGCTTTACAGTTCTTTGAAGATAACCACAGAAACCACAGAAATGTAAATACATAATCCAGTAATTTTTTAATCAGACAACAGATGATCTGATCCCTTAATCAAACTGACTTTTATATTAAATAGCTTAGGCTAGCTATTACTCTTGGAAAATATATTTTATTCTGCTTGGAGACATTGGAGTTAATATATGTTTATGCATCCACATACAGAATAAGTATTTTATGATGCTGCTATGCAGTTATAATTGTCTTGTCATTATCATCAATTTCTGGAGATGTCTTAGAAACCTAATAGAATACAATGTCCCGAACATCCAAAACGATCAATTAAATAATATCAACAGCAAAACTACAGAGGGGAAAATAAAGCTTTCTGGTCATTTGCTCTGCCCCTCAGAAAAGAGGGTGGCGCAGTGGTTAGAGTGCAGTACTGCAGGCTACTTCAGCTGACTGCTAGCTGCAGTTTGGCAGTTCAAATCTCACCGGCTCAAGGTTGACTCAGCCTTCCATCCTTCCGAGGTGGGTAAAATGAGGACCCAGATTGTTGGGGGCAATATGCTGACTCTGTGAACCGCTTAGAGAGGGCTGTAAAGCACTGTAAAGCGGTATATATGTCTAAGTGCTATTGCTATTGCTAAAAGCATACAGCAGTAGGACAAATCTGGCAGTACCTACAAAAAGTTTTGTATATAGATAAATTCTCTTCAGTGCCCTAATTAACACATATATGAGATATAATAACTGATTTATTGAGTGATTATATGCAATCAAGTATTATCAACTCTTAATTTGGTCTTTTTTATATTAAATTTTAGTCTTTTTTTCATGATCTTCCTTGACTTTTATTACTTACGGTTTGCAAATTCTTTGCATTTTGGGTTGCCAGGATAGTCTCATCAGGATAGCACAGCTTTGTCTTTCTTCCTCCAACTTTAAAATCATGTTCATCTTCTTCCAATCCATCTTTTCTTAATATATATTTGACATAAAGATAGAATAAACAAAGGGAGAGCAGACAGCTTTGCTGCACTCCTTTCCCAACCTGGAGCCAGTCTATTTAGTCATGTTATATCCATGCCATGACTTCCTAATCTGTATACAAGTCTCTCACAAGGACAATGAGATGTCCTGGAATCCCCATTTTTCTAAACATTTTCACTATGATTGATCTAGTCCAGGGGTCCCCAAACTTGGCAACGTTAAGACTTGTGGACTTCAACTCCCAGAATTCTCCAGCCAGCTATGCTGGCTAGAGAATTCTGGGAGTTGAAGTCCACAAGTCTTAACGTTGCCAAGTTTGAAGATCTCTGATCTAGTCAAAGGCCTTTCTACAACCAATGACTTATTTTTAATATTCTTTGGTTTCTAAATTATCCAGTGTGCATCAGCAATGTCTTATGCTCCTGAAGCTTTTCTAAAGTCAACTTAAACATCTGGCATCCCTTGCCAATAGTGTATAAACACTATTCACAAGAGATGCCAATAGTTTATACACTTTGTTAAGTCTTCTTTTTGGAATATATATTGGAACGTAGATTGATTTCCTCCAGTTCATTGGTCAATATGTCATTCCCAGATTTGCTAGCACAGCTTGGTTAAAACTTTTACTGATATTTTTTTTCTGTGGCTTGCCATATTTCAATGGATATTACATAACTTCCTGTAACTTTCCACCTTTGTAATGACTGGAATGCCAATCTAATTTTATGTTCTAGTGCTTGTAATTAGGGAATAACTTCTGAGGTATGCATAAAAATGTATCCTCCTAAAAAGAAATGCATATCCTCTACATTGGTTTGAATCTCTACTTCTTCACTTATGGGATGTTGGAGGGATGGGCTGGATGTTAAGCCTTCTCTGTGATAGCTTTTTCCTCTGAGCTCTCTTTCCTGAGGAGATCCTTCTTCTCACTGTTATTGTTATTATGTTATGTTTATTTATTTTTTGTTGTTGTTTTGGACCACTCAGAGTCAACAAAAAATGAAGGGGCGTGCAAAACTAATAAGTGAACTGTTAGATGACTTGTTATGTAGGCCTGTTGTGTTATTCCAAGGTCAAAGAAGTCCTTTGCGAAGAAATGAAGTTATATCCTTCAGTGTTCATCTTCTTATTCAAAGGAAGGAATTCAAAGGTAAACAAAGCATTTTACTGTTTACAACAACCTGAGATTGTCCTTTTGCATTAAATTAGCTCCTTCTTTTCCTAAATGTCTCCCCAACCCTCCCAAAAATGCCAATAAAATAGCAAGGTTTGGAAAAATAATTGTTCTTTATCTTGTTGGAACAGAGTCAACTGTTTGTCCTCACTCATGATTCTGACACACATTAGTAGAAGTATGATAAATTTCCTGGGGAATTATTAAATCAATTTTTATTTTTTTGCCCTACACTCTTTAATAATCTAAATTAAATGATTGACATGCACATACAAGACAGCCAATCTTTTAAATAATTTAAAAATAATGACTCTGGGCTTGGACTTGGGATATCTGGCCAACTCAGCAAGCTCTATTTCTATCTAATGAAGTGAGCTGCTCTTCAGGAAATCTTATGCCCCTAATAAAGCTGGTTAGGCCTGAAGAGGCTATGAAACAGTATCTGCTCTGTTGCATAAACTAACACAGCTCTTTATTGCTACCGCCATAGACCGAGTTATGTATCTAGCTGCTTAGTATCAGGCAGTTCCACATAAATTATTCTGACTAGTCTAGTTTCTTATTTGGGAGTTAAATTCAGCATTACTGAGACCCAGATTTCACCTTATATGCTGCTGCGATAAATTGAAATGGTTAGATTTGACAATATTCATTCATTTATTTATATCAGTTTATATATTCATTTTGCGACCACGTTTCTGACCAACAAACATTGGATTTAAAGCTAATAAAAGTCATTATCTTCATCAGTAACACAATAATAGTATATATACCAGTAGTGGGTTCTAAATTAGTTTGCTACCGGTTCGCACGTGTGCTTGCGCACGATGCTTCTGCACATGCGCAGAAGCTTCTGCGCATGCACAGAAGCATCCCGGGTGGGTGGGCGGAGCCTCCTGCCACTGCTGCTACTAGTTCTAAGAACCAGGCCAAACTGGGAGCAACCCACCGCTGATATATACAGTATACATATTGTATATAGTGTGTGGGGGGGTATGTATGTATGTGTGTGTGTGTGTGTGTGTGTGTGTATGTATGTGTATGTATGTATGTATGTATGTATGTATGTATGTATG